>JAZBGY010000685.1:27040-45285 GCA_037414755.1 Lydus trimaculatus | reverse complement strand
ATGCTCTACCTGTATGCAAACTTTTATCAAAATCGGAGAGGGACAGTTGTGTCCCTTTCCTTGTGAGATTAGGAGAGCCAACCAGGCTCTCCTAATCTCAACCCCCTGACGTGAGAAATCACAAAATCCAACACTGTAATTAACGTACAGGAGGTTCCTATGTTGCAAAAAATTTAATAATTTTCAACTAATCGCTCCTTATGTAGCGAATGTTGATGCGTAACGGAGTGCGTGGTGGACGCCGTATGGGGGAGGCACATTTCAAAGTGCGTCATTTTTCTTCATGTTCTGTTATACTTTAATAGTTTCTCGTTATACTATAGTTTTCTTCAATGAATTTTCTATGATCTTTCATTGTATACAACTCCTTCAGAAACATTTTACGAGGGAGGCGCACACCGGCGATTACCAACCACCCACCCACCGCTAATACATTTAGCTGCCTTCTAAATGAAAAACAATCGTAAAATATATATTCGGAAAGGTTAAAAAGTAGAGCTGTATCTTTGTATCTTGTATCTGGTACCTCTTGTAGTAGTTATATTATAAACTAGTACAAAGTGTCCACTGAATTTAAATTACTTTAGATATCCTAGATTGTATTTTATCTGTTTATTATATATTCTTCTGGAGTAGAAGTATCCTTAGTTGGAATATTGATAAGAATTTTTGAATACAAAAAGTTATAGCAATGAAGTAACAAGTCAGTTTATCCAAATTATAAATAGAATAAAGGAAACAATGATGGAAATATCAACAACAAAGCTATCTATCCACGAAAATGTTTTGTAAATTAAATTAAAAATTCTCTGGCAATTGTTCGCCTCCAATTCCTACTAAAGGAGAATTTTCAATTAGAAAAGAGGAAAAATGAAAATTTATTTCCCAATAACAAAAAAACCAAAAAAAAAACAACAACTTTGAAACATTTTTACAAGCAAATTTTGATTAATTCTATCATCGTATTTCACATTTCTAATTAAATATGTTCCTCATCTAGTTGTGGAGGAGTTTGTTCTGTGCAAAATTCCAAAAGTTATACTATATCTGCCTACTGTTGTATGTTTGTGTGTGTGTGAATATATAGGTATGATATTTACATATTATAACGAAAATTAATGCGATATTATTTTTGAATTGCCTTGAAGGCAATTATATACAGTTCGTAATAATTTTTCGAGGTCTGTGTCAGAACAAGATGTGGTTGTTGGAGCGCTGTGAAAATACCCCTTTGCTTGGTCGATATGTCCCTTAAGGCATTCAAAATTATAACGAACAATTAATTTGTAAAATGAGTTTATTGAAATTGTTATAAACTATGAAAATAATGTTGCATATCAATACTGATATCATCGAAAATAGATAAAGATAGAGAAATAGTGTAGAGTTAAACAAGTCAATAATAAATAAATTTAATTTCTGATAAAATCTGGTATAATTAATTTTCTAAATACAATTACAACATCATAGACTTTCAGTTATTTTATCTGTACAGTAGCATTATTTAATAAGTCGTAAAATTAATTTGTAAACTGTAAAGTTTATTTATTTGAAATGAAAGCTTGTAATAAAACGATACGGTCTCATTCAGAAAGTCAATTACAAATTTACTGTTGTTTATTATGACCACTTTATAAACGTAATTTATAATTAGTAGATAAAAAAATTGGAAAATTGAATTATTAATGCAATTTTTCCACTTTACTCTTGACGTAATCCTGAAGGATTTCGTTTTGTTGCAAATAAAACCGTCAGATACAAATTGAATCCTGCAACCGTAAATAAAGCAGTAAATTTTTTTAAACCGTAACAATTGCATACAAATTCATAAATTTTCACGATAGAATGTCGTTGGACAAGTTTACGAATACAACAACAACGACTGTGCTATATTGTTGGTTCTTACAATAAAATAAGAGAGAAACAAAGAAATTTAAACCAATTTTCTCTCACGTCGTGTCCAAAACAATGGCTCAATTTCAATTATAATTTTGTAAAATCCAGTAATTCAACATCATGTAAAACAGCATTTATACGATGAAGGACGACAATTTTATTGCATCTGTATAAGATCATCATCATCATCACGTTGCCGTCATATTCGTGCTGGGGAAAATCTGTTTGAGTACGATCCCATGAGATGGATAGTACATTTTATTTGGTTGAAATTTATACCTATAGGTACATATGTATATAAAAACGTGTTATAGATGTATGTATAAAAGGAGAGAGAATGGAATTTGAAGTTTAGCTATGGGCAATTTTGACCGACATAATACAAGGACACCCTGCGGATAGCATATTTTAACTAAGCACACCCAGCTGGCTCGGGGACATCTCGCCCACAGCCCGCAGCAGACACGGTGTTTGTATAATGTACAAATTATTCTTTTACCTACCACTTTGAAAATGGCAACGACGGTCCAAGCTAGCCAACAACAACAACAATAAAAGGAGATTTTTTTATAATATCGAATAACCGACACATATTCACAACCACCATTTGTGCCTTAAGGGTGATAAATAATCATATGGTTGATTTAGATATATTGAGAGAAGAAACATACCAGAATATTATTTGTCGATAACTATCAACGAGATAATGTCAATGTCTTTAGCACAATTATTGAATAAATTTTTAAATTAAAATTCTTTATCGAAAAGATAAAAAGTCTAGTCGAACTTTACACTTCCCTACTCACAAAAGAAATCAGCCCTACTACCACAACATTATCAAAAACTATATAAACACTAGAGTATTTATTCCATCGTGTCCTCAGGTGGTCTATAATATACATCTGAACCCTCGTAACATGAAAACTTTATCGTTTCATTTTTGTGTATAAATACATTGATATTAGAAAAGAGCCAATCTTACCATAACAGACAAAAATGAATTCACCTGGTGATGTAGTGAAAAACCCTAAAATACTCTATATTCATTCACTGTATATAGCGAACGTAACAAAATTCGATTTACATAATGAGTTTCGAGTTTTACTAAACAAACCTTAAAAGCAAACTGCGTTCTATACAAAACAACACTTTATTCGGTTAATCTTGCATATATGCAGACTATTTAATTTGAATATTTCATAAATACAACTTTACTTACGAGTCTTACTAATGGCAGCATTAATCGCTTGCTCTCCCAGATCTTGTTCCAAATATCGTTATACCATATTTGACCAAGAAAAACATTTGGAAACTACATCAATCGAAAATAGTTTACAGTCAAAGGCGATACAGTTTTCATTTTGTACTCTAGTCCAGTGGTCCAGGGAACTCATCTTTTGTTTTGTGGAACTGCTACAATCTTTAAAAACAGATCTACTTCATATTATTTTGGATAATAATAACAACAGAAATAAAAACGTATTACTCTTATTTAATTAATTATGTTTGAATATACCTGGTGTATTCAAAAATTCTTGCGAATTCAGAGTTTGATTTGCGCAACTCTTAAAGCACGTCTGGCCAAGCTAAATAGCTTCAAAAGCTACTTTGGTCATGCTTTACCTTTCTTCGGGCCACATGTCGCTGCACCTACATCCCTACATGTCGCACAGAACAAGTATTTCTTTATTTTTATCACTCATAAGCAAAAAAAAAATTTTTTATCGAAGAATTCACTCGTGACATATAAACATTCGACTATAGGCTACAGGTCTTGCATACAACCCCAGGGTTCCGTGGAACACAGTTTGAAGACCAATAGTAAATACTACAGGGCCTTGCAAATAGGAGGTGCACCCCATCCGGGCTTCCTAATCATAAAAACATCCAAGCAGGAGTTCCACAAGGCAACACTCTTGGAATTGTCTTGTATGTATTATATACCAGAATACCAGTAAAGAACCAAACTTAGAACAAAGAAAATTAACTACTTTTGCAGCTGTGATTACAACAGAACCAGACGAAACGATTTCTAACTGACTAACATCATTTACAATTGGAGCAAAAATTGGGAAATTAAACGAAATGAAGAAAAATCGGTACACATATACCAGCAAAAGATTGAACAATCCTCCATCACTGATCAAAAATAGAAAGGAAGCTCCTTAGAAAGTGGAAAGAGCAAGTGAAGAAAATAAATGGCTCACAGAATCAGATCCTTAAACCTATCTCTCTGTACGGAATACAACTTGTGGATAGTACCTAATAGAAAAATTAAACAAACTTTTGCGTGAAATGGTGAATGCACCATGGTTTGTCAGAAACGCTGATATCCATAGAAATGTGAAGAAGTGAAGAAGCTTCACCTACACGATAATGTAGAACCTCTTCAGCTTCCATTCCAGAGATTGAAGAGAACCAAGTCATTTGTCATTTGAAGTTGAGCATTCTGTGCTGGTGATAGTGTTTAGTTTTTCAAAACAGAACTAACTATAAAGGACGTCACTGTACTAAATTTATCTGATAAGGCCAGTTTTATATACAAACATAGGAAAAAGCCCCACACCACACACTTTTAGAGGTTTTCTATAAGTTTGCATGAGATAGACAGAAAATGAGCGGTATTTGATCAAGAATGTCGATCTACTTCGGTTTTTGTCTGATACATTCACCATGATCATGACAAAGATAGATACATTCAAGTAAAACATTTTTTGAATGGTAGAGGTGTGATTCTTAGAGAAATGTCTGACGATTAGAGTGGGTGGTGTCAATAGTCTGACTGCTAATTCCACCTTATGTGAAACACCTAAGAGTGTGTGGTGCTGATGTTTTGTTCCTATGTTTGTATTAAAAATACCAAGTCTGTATAGGCAGAATTCTAAATAATAAAAATTATAGCGATGAAACAGTTTCTTTTACTTTTTTTCAGTACATAACAGAGTGTAAAATAGAAACTCCTTATCTAAATAAGGTAAATAAGCCGAAACAATAAAACTATTTACGATTTGATTCTGATATTATTCTTATTAATCATACTAATTAATATAATTTACAGCTATAAACGGCTGATGATGGTAAAAACTTACAATTTTGGTCATAATGCACGAGAAATATATTGCCACTTTTACTCTGCTACGTTTTTCTAATGAAAGTTGGCATAAATAAATCATTTCCAGTTTAGAGAAATTTGTTAGAATTTTAGTGAATTTCTTTCTATTTCTATTTCAAGAATAATCAATTTTTCTCACATCATTTTAAATGAAAATCACTTTATAAGAGATAAATTCTCAACGCTATATCTCCATCAATTTTCTTTCGTTCATAAATAACAAGTTGGAAAACATGAGTAGAATAAAATCAACTATAATAATAAGACTTATATACTTATGGAAAGTTAAAAATAAATATGTTTTTTTTTTATTTTCGTACATAAATAGAACTATTCAAGTTGTCTCTCTATATAGTATGTTACTTGTAGGTACGTTATCTAAAACAATACATCAGTATAGCCTAGAAACGTAATTAGCAACATCTTGACTGAAATCTGATAAGCTTTTAGAAGCTCTCCTGTAAGTCCAACTTAAACTCAATAATACAACAAAACAAAAGATTCAACATTCTCTTTGATTTATTTTAAACAAAAATATAAATTTATTCAACCTACGGCTGTAATTGAGAATAGAAATGAAGAAATAATGACGGTTTCAATACTTACTTAACTGATATCAATAATGTATTTGATAGGAGAAATCATGTATAAATTATTATATTTATATTACTTATATAGTGTTTCTTTAAAGTTATTGGTATCCAACATATCCAGACAATGCGCCCACACGTGAACCATATATCATATCAGCGTCAGTTTTGCGAACCGGGCGGTACGCCTGTTTATACATACATATATATATTATATATATTTTATCAGTACTGGAGGTGCTTCAGGCTATCCTGGAAATTATGTAGCACGGAACGAGGTTGGCCGGATTCGCCTCCGGTGTCTAATACTAACCCTGGATAGCTTAAAGGTATGGCAGTCATCTAACCCTATCTGACGTATGTGAGGGTTTCAACTATATAAGAATAGATAAATTGTAATTTTTTTGTTAAATTTAAGCGAGAATTTGTGTCTGTTGTAGTAGAGCATGTTACATGTCATTGTAGAGAACGGCAAGGTAATACAACAATAATAATAATAATTTATTTGTCATTGTTTTTATTTGTAAAAGACCAAGTAGTCTGATCGACGTTTATAGTTCGTTAAAGAGAAATATTGAACGTTCACAATACTCCATTAATGTGACCATAGTTTTATTAATATTTTATTGAAATTTCTTTTGTTATGGCTACCATTTATCTTTCACCTCTCACTCATAAGGCCAAGCACTTATTTCTATTAAATTTTATTCCTCCTTTATAAAACAAACATGTAACTAGTATCTTGTACGTTTGATAATTTTCATAAACTCTATTGGTTTTCCCGTCACGAATTTAACTCGAAGTTATGTACCATTTCAAACGTATCCATAACTATGAGTATATACGGTGGACACTAATTCGAATCTAGACTTTCAAAGGTTATATCCCTGAAGGTATCTCTCTTATACAAGATCCCAATAGCAATATAGATATGTATGTTAATATTACACATATCTATACCATACACGTATTGAAGGTCTTATTTGAAAACCCATCGAATATCATCTCTACTCATTTTCTCTCTTAAACATAAAAGGGTTCATATTTCTCGCAAACCTGAAATCTCTCTTCTAACAAAATACTATACTTCTACTATAGTATAGAAGTGAATCGGGTTGGACTATGCCTGCAGCCTGCAGGATTATTAACCCAACTGCCTGCAACAAAAAGACCAGAGAGCGTTTCGGTTGGTGGCCTCCGGCTGTCCGTCGTTCCGTCGACCAACAGTCAGTCGGCTCCACACATATAACTCTACAACACGATCTGGCATCAGTTTGAGAAAAGCTCTCGCCGGTGTTGGTTGTTTTTGTTGATGTATTTCAGTGTATCCTATCTACAGCTTTTGTATCTTTTGACGTCTACTACACATGTACGAGATTTAGAAACGTGTGCGCTACAGACACCACAACAATAACAACATACCACGTGGTCGCTATTATATCTAAACATTTCCGATATCATTTAAAAGCAATTTGTATTAATTGAATTGGAGTGATAATAGTTGTGCAAGAGTACAATTGTTTCATTCAAGATTTTTCCATACGATCTGCTTCGAATACCAACCGTCGCCGTGGAGAATCGAGGACCTGTCACCCTGGAGCCAACGTGCCCCAAGCGGTAAGTTCACCTATAATATCCATCTATTTGACAACTGTTGTTTTCAAGATAGAGGTAGAGAATTTCGCCACATGGTAGGTTACTTTCCAGACTATGTTGTTGTCTCTTAATGTCTCTGTTTGTTTTTTGTTTTTTTTTTTTCATAACCGTTATTTGCTGTGTTATTTTTCGATAGTCGTTTTGTTTGTTGTTAATTGAACGGTTTTTGCCTTGTGGACAATTAAAAAGTTCACAATTTATTAACCTTAAAAAAAGTACTTTACAAAAAGTAAAAGTTATCAATGACTCAACGTGTATACGACAGGATCTTATAATAAATTGATTGCTGCGAAAAAAGTTGATCTTATTAAAACCGACTTGTTTATAAAGACACCTTTCAGCGACATAAAACAGAATTTCAAATCGTAAATTTACAAAACGTTTTTGAAATGTAACACCTTTTCAACAACATTATCCGATACATAGAAAGTATCGAAAAACGCTCATACAATAAGTCATAAAAATTTTCAAGGTTCTAAACCAGTACAAATAAAAATAGGGGTTGGTTTTATTTGAATTATTTCGTGTCAGGTAGTTGAAACTCTCACCCCCCATCGATGACAAAGCTGTACTTGAACGACAAACATATTGTATTTGTTATCCGAGAATTTCGAAATAAACGAAGACCCAAATTGTTAAAATCAACACGAACAACACAGTATAGTTTTCGAGTGTTGTGTAAATTTCCTGTTAAACGACAGGAAATGTTACAAGAAAAATTTCCGGTCACACTACAATTCGAAAAAAAAAAAAAAGAGTTTATTTTCATAATTGCCAAACAAGTCAACTTTTAGATTGTTACGATGCATTATCTTAACCACCACAACTACCACCCAAACAACATAAACAATACCGTCACCGACACTATTTCACCGGGGGCTAGGATCTGCTGTTGCATTAGCAATTTGTAAACAGTTGACAACTAACTGACAGAATTCTGCAGTGTTGATGCACCAAATTAGAAAGATTTTGTTGCAAGTTTGCTTGACTGTTCTGTTCCGGATAGTCAATATTTGAAACTATATTACCGGTTTATATCAAATCAATGATTAATAAATTGAACGTGTATAAAGTTATAGAATTTACCTTGATGAACCGCCTACATAGCTGATCTAAATTTTTTCTAATTAAACAAAAAGAGATCCTAATTTTTTTTGTTGTTGTTCGATTATACAATCAATAAACGAATTCGAAACTATAGTTTTTATTTTATGGTTTCGTAAAAGACAAGGCCAATTCTGAAATGGCATGTGGTGAAGATTTACTCATATATACCTGTCGAATTTGAATGCCCCAGGATATATTTTGACGAAAATGGGAAAATGCTGGCACGTCAATTTACATAAATATACTGTCTATCCTTTTCCATTTTATTATAATTATTATTTTACTCTTTTTATAAATATATTATACAAATAAAAATAATAATTATATTGTATGTATCTAGTAAAGGCTAATTGTAAGTTGGAAATGTACGGTATTTTGGCTCATTTTCAAATTGATGTTTACAATCAAATTAAACAAGAAAAAAAAACATACATTGTTTGAAATAAATTAATGTAAATTGTTAAAGTCATATTTTAGGGGGCGTACAAGAAAAAGCGTGTATCTATTTTTGATTTTGTTTTCTTTTAATTAATTCTGTTTTATTTTGAAATGTTCTACTTAATCTTAACATAAAGTTTGATAAAGTTTAATTAAGAACAAGTTGAGAAGTTTCGGAAACAAATCATCAGAAATATACGATTTTCTCTTGTTTTAATTGAATTTTTTTTTTTTAATATTATTATTATTATTTTCATTTAATACGAAATTTATCCAATTATAATTTTAAATTAAACTCTTGAAATTGGGTTTATAAAATATCTAATCACATTATTTAATAATCAAGAATTTACATAATTATTCAAAATTCAAGTAAAATGTCTCAACCTACACTTTTACCAACTTCCTTGCTATAAGGTTTCTTAAAGAAATCGCTACGTTTTTTTTTTTTGTTCGTCAAATTTAAAATTTCATATGTAAACATTATTATAACATTTAAAAGGATGCATTAAGTGGTTGCAGATTACAAGTTCAAATATAATCTTTGAATTTCCAGTTAATCTAAATTTACCAAATAACGGTTGACTTATTTTCGACATTCACATTTATAATATTTACAAAAACAATCAGTATTCTTTTCTGTGGATGATTAACTGAAACATTTTCGTTCTGCACAGTTGTTTCAAGGATCTTCGTTGATCTGCATGTGCAAATTGATATTAACTATTAAAAATTTCCCAATATTGGAAGCCGGAACTAGCTATAGGTAGAATAGTTATATTGCCTGGGGGTGTAAAGAGATAAGGGACGCCAAATTCATGTTTATCGTTCATTACACCGATTTGTAAATTATTAAAGAAATGCATACAGTGTTGGTTTTCATAATGCGAACATTGGAGAAAAACCGATAATGTAGATGTAGTTCGATCTTTGTTTGATAAATTTACACGCAAATAACAAAGATGCAAGAGGTTGTAATGTTTAGAAAAAGCTCTAAGAATGGGTGGAATTCTCACATGACCGACCGCTTATTTCATGTTTATCTCATTCCAACTTATGCGACACCGCTAAGAGTAACTAGCGCTGGTGTCTTTTCCAATGTTCGCATTTGAAAAACCAATACTGTATAATTGAAAATGAGAATAAGTAGCAATCTTAAAATTAAGGGTATTTGACATTGTTTTTGTTGTGGTTACTTCACATTCAGTGGGGCCCTTGAGCTAAAGAAAGAATCCGCCCCTGTATATATTAAACAAATATTCCAATATTTATGATTTTTTTAGAAATTTTGCCTTGTTTCGGTCCTGACAAACCCTTAATGCTAAATATTCCGAATATATTTAATACGAAAATTTGCTCTTAATTCTTTTGGTGGGTTGTTACGAATGCCTTTTAAAACAACTTTATACACGTTTTTTGTTTGTATTTATTTTTAAATTCTCATTTTTTAATTTTTATCATACTTTTCCCTACTGGAAAATGATCTATAAGGGTACTTCTGCTGTCAAAGTGTCAGAGAATACTTTGATGTTGTCCTCTAAATTGTTGTCGTTTTCTTTTTGTTTTGCTCATAAATAATGAAAATGTACACTTAAGTGATAGACCCTGTATGTGCTATAATTGGTAATACAAAAATACTTATCTGTCGTTTATTTACAATTTAGATGGGTTGGGGACTGTTCATCTAGGAACATAGGAGAAACTACAAGAACAAAGCCTTCATCTAGGTTGAAAAGAGATGGCTGGTAGAATCTTTTTCAAATTACCCACTCACAAGACTCTTCTATGTTCCGAGATGAAATGTCTCAACCTGTATAGTAAATCTGTGTCTTGTGTCGTTATTTGCCGTTCTTTCCTTGTTATAAAATTTTGAGTACAGTCTTGATTATAACGTAGGCACGTAACCAATCGTATAAGAGTGGGGCTGTGTGGGCTATAGCTTACCTAAAAATCTTGCATTCCACCCAATAATGCATCAATCGAAAATTTAATAAAACAAACAAAATCTTCGAAAAAAATACGTAAAGATTAGCTAGCTGCTTTGTTGGCGATAAAAAACAGGTGTCCCTACTTTTATCATTGCCCATTTACAAAACTTGGACCCTTTACTGGCTTATCTAAATTGTTTTGGCTAGTTATATGCCAACTATAGCCAGTGCTAAAAGAAACAGATGTATTTAAAGCATCAAGTCTTAATGTTGCCATTGTAACAGATTTTTATTGAAAAGTTTTTATTACTTTTATGGTTTCTGCTAAACTTTCGTGCCGACTATACAGTTTGAACGAAACGTTACAAATATAGTAAAGATTCTTTACATTTTTTTTTCTAAAAATATAAGAAGAAATCTATTTTTATTATCTATGATTGTTAAATATCTGAAAGCATCATTTAAAAACCACTTGCTGCATGATTGCACATTCTGCAAACAATATCGCAGCAAAGTTGCATCTGTATTTTATGAGTTTCTCGGGTTTTTTTCGTGATTTATAAACGATTTTTTATAAAAAAGTCTTTTAGAAGGAAGTATGAATAAAAAAAAAATCAAAAAAAATTCATATACAGACTTGGCGTTTCTAATACGAACATAGGAAAAATTATCTGCATCATCCATTCTTAGGGGTTTCGTATAAGCTAGCATGAAATAAACAGAAAATGAGCGATCTTTGTCTGATACATTTATCCGCTGATGTTACACTACAATCATGACAAAGATAGAAATGTAAAATTTTTGTGAATGAAAGTGGGTGTAATGTTTAGGGAAATGCCTATGAGTGGATGGTGTCAATAGCCGGAATTCGTATTATTAAACGTCTGACCAATTTTATTTTCTATTTATCTCATTTTAACTTATGCGAAATCCACCACCTAAGAGTGTGTGATGGTTTTTCCTATGTTCGTATTAGAAATCCCAAGTCTGTATATAAGAAGCAAAAAGTAATTGAATGAAGTATTAAAAGCACAAGAAAATACATATCCAACGATATGAAGGATTTGTAGGAGAGATCAGATACAGGTTGCATCACGGATCTAGGCAAATAGGAGAAAGCATCGTCACCACCCAGTCTCATGTTTTTCACATAAGATAGGACAAGATAAAGGGAAACTGGGCAACCAGATGTGTAAAGATGGTATTTGTTGACCTCCACCAAACCTCTAGTTGTATGGTAAATGTTATGGATCTTTGTCGGAAAATGTGCTACAGCCTTTAGAGAAAAATCCTCAAACTATTTTCCAGATATCTGGCTGCCCAATTTCTCTTTATCTCATTGTAATTCATGTGAAACATATGAGAGTAGGTGGTGTCAACAATGCTTTACCCTATCTGCCTAGATCCGTGATGTAACCTGTATACTAACTATAAATATATTGTCACTGGAAATTATAAAAAATTGTAAAATTATTGTTGGGTGTCTTTAAATTCTGTCCCTAAAATACCATGATTAAAACGGAAGTTCTATCCATCCTATATTATATACCGATAATGATTATGTGCACCTGTCTTGTTTGTCTGCTGAATAAATCAGATAATAATGAAGATCCATCCTATTTAAACAAATCTGATAACAATCATTATTCTGAAAGAGAAAATAACCATAGACTAGAAGAATCCAACATCAAATGAATAAGGCTTCTGACTCAATCCTGGTGTGAACAATAGAAAGTTTCATTGAAATAAATTACGAATTCAACAGCATTTTTGTGGAAAATCCAATTTTTGAATAAAAATATTCATTGGATCTTTCACCGATCAAGTATTTTGAAAATATCAAATGTGAAGTGTTGACATTTCTCCTATCCATTTATTTTTATATTATTAATATATTTACAAGTTTTTTTTTGTTTTGTCTTTAAAATGGCATAACAAGTATACTTCTTTCTATTTATTCTAATCAACTACCGTATAAAGGAAACAATACTTGAAACACTTGAAAATTGTATGTAAATACGATTATGTGGTCTCACATCTATGTCTCTTTTTGCATGATTATTTTATTAGCGTTAATTACATATTTCAACAAATTGTCATAAAATAATATTGGTATATGATGGATGATAATTTTATTAACAGTAAACTATTAAAAGATATTTATTAAAATGTTGGAAAACTTCCATCAATTTTTGATACTAGACATATTTATTAAATTTCCGTCATTTTCTTGTGTATTTAGTAGATTTATCACCGGTTATGCACAATTATCCATCACCATATTTTATCAGTTTATACAAACGTGTCACTTTAGGGATAATCGCACCTGCTAACGGAGAAATAGTAGAAAATCTCCGACAAGCTTTAACGATTATTAATGTTTACTTTAGGTGATAATCTCTTATTTTTCATTTCTTTCTTAACGTTTTTAGTTACAGTAGGGAAAATATAGTTTGAGGGTACACAAGTGAAATAAGCGTGAAATAGAGCGAAGTGTCCAATAGTCCGTAACATATAGCAGTCTATCACTAGTTATACACACTGCTTTTATTAAAGGCGTGATTGGTCATATCACTTAATTTTATTGTTTTATGCCCTATAGGTGAATCGTGGAAATTTTGTAAATTTTTCCTCCGAAAATTATTGAAAAACCATTACAATAATCACCCGCCAGCAAAAATTTGTTTTTGGTATTTTAACTTTAGGCAAAAGATATTGACGCATCTATTTATTTTTCACGTGGAATATTTTTAAATGATTACGCACGAAATTGCAATACGGTTAATTTAAAATTGAAATCGTACATATATACAATTCGTGTATTTATCGATAAACTCGAGGGAGAGAACGGATTGTATACAGGTAACAAACAAGACTCGATTTTTGACGAATTCATCGCCTCCAGCTACTCTCTTTTCTACGAACAATTCTCACTAACAAAAAAATAAAAATATGAAAACCAAAAACAAAAAAAAAACAAGCTTTAAAGAAGTCAGGTATAAGAAGTTTTAGCCATAAATTCTACTAAAATTTTGAATAATTCCACCTATAGGTACTTTGTGTCTATTTTTTGGGATTTATCGCCTATTGTATGGTAGGTAACTTAAAATAGATCATTATTATTGTATAATCGGAAATTTCTAACGGCAATAAAAGTTAAATATCGTTCAAGGGGATGTGCATTTTTTAATCATTACCATCACATATAGAAAATTCAAAAATAATATTTAAAATTATGTGTAGGCGCCCTGGGCGATCTACCAGAAAAATGAAGAATCAAAATTAGGGGCCCAATTTCTTCAGGGCATATACAACATTTGTTATTTGCATAATTTAGAGATTCAAAGAAAAAATGTCATATATGTTGTACAAGTTTTTTTCTTCTTCTCATACTTCACAACGTTTTTGAAGGATAAAGATAGAGATAAATTCAAATAAATGTCTCGTGCTCAGCTTGACTTGATTCGTTCTGTTTTATACAAATGTGAAAACAGAATATTAAACATTCAATATCCGGATATCGAATAAAACTATTTAAATAGTTGGTGAAGGTTTGAAATTTACATTTCTAATTAAACTTGGAATATCTCTTTTTCATCAATAGTCTTCTATCGAATGTTATTATAGTCAAAATGTGAAATTTCCCTCTAAAACAAACCACTATATAAATACAAATGTAATTATTGTGACACTATTTAAATACAGTAGTTCCACGATGACCTCGCTAACTCCACAACTTGTGCAGCTGCAAATAAAAAGCCAATGAAACAAATTGTTTGTTACCGAATCACAACAAAATTTATTTCATATCCTTCATGACCAACCTCAATTCAAATTAGTCAAGTCAAAATGTACCGACTATATGTCGCGAATTCTCTAATTATCACCAGACTTGTTTTTTTGTAATTATTGTCGCCAAATGAATAAAAATTCCACAAAAATGGTCAACAAATTTTAATAATTTACTTCCTTTTTCTCTCTTACAACTTAGGTCAGTCAATATAGAAAGCTAGAACCGTTAAGTTTGCTAATTTTGGCCCCATCACAAATTACTAGTTTCATTCAAAATATTACCGTAAATAATTGGGAGATGAAAAAAGCATCAACATTATTAAACATAAATGATGTAGATTTGATGATTGAAAAATATCGTGTTCTAGTTCAACTTGAGGCAAGCGTGTGCGTAAAACAAGTAGCATTTGCATTAATTTGACTTAAGTTAGCACATGTCCAATTTGATTAAGTAGTTGGTTGATGAAATGACAGGTTCAATTTCGTATAATTAAATATGTACCTCTATTCAACTTGTCAGTTGCTATACAATTTTTTCACTCTTTCTTGTCCAAGTTATATATTTGTCGTCTATTTAAACATATGAATATTAATATTTGTTACTAATTTAGACAATTATTAATCATTTTTTATTGATCAATCTATCATTATTATAACACCACTCGTTTACGGTCGATTCTAAGGACAATTGATTGCTAACCGGTTCTTTTCACCATTTATCTAAACAACAAGTGAATGTTTCCTTTTTGTTGAGTCCATTTAAAAGAAAACGACGATCAACTATTGTCAATTCCGATAATTACAATTTGCAGTATGTCACAAAGAATTTCATTTAGAAAAATGCGGTAGTATATAGATAGAGAATCGAACAGGTGTGTGGATATAGTTAGGTATAGAAAATTACCTTCCTGGACAATAGACAATTACTGGAGAAAAATAACGAACACTATCCATACTTGTTATTTTATTATCAATTTATTGCGCTCTAATATTCAACAGATTGTTTAATATCAGTAATAGATGGTAATATAGTGGAGTTCTTGAAGATTTTCATTAAATACCTTATCTAATGTAAGTTTCTCACAGTGACAAGTTTACTGAAAATTCGTACAAACTCAAACAAAGACAAATGTATTAAATTTCGAGCGCTCGCTTATTAATTTCTAGATTCTGTTAATCAAACAAAATTACCAGGCCAGTTAATTATGAGTCGTCTACTGGAATTCATTGTATTGCCCTCGAGCTTATAGTATTTAAGCTCTCCTTTTAGCAACAACTATGTCTGTTGTATAAACGCCCACTTATATACGTTTTAGATAATTTAAAAAAAGAGATAAAGAAAGAACGAACTGAAAATAAACGTTTCAGTTTGTTGTTTTTCTATTGTAATTGTTGCTGTTGTTGTTGTTGTTGTTGTTGTTATTGTAAAGGATCAAGTAATTTTATTTTCTCGATTTATCCTCTCGTAAACTTAGACGGAAGAAACCTGTTGAACTAATGGCTTCACTGACTGATGTCTATGACACTGTAATGGGGCTGTTCGGAGAAAATTGCTATTTAAGAGTATCTTGTTGGTAGAAAAATGAAAAACTCGACACCATATCTTTTTACCCTATATGTAAGCAATTAAAAGAAACTTATTGGTACTGATAGAAAAATGAAGTTTTCATTTATAAACCACAACAAAAAACACACACACAATAATACAAAAACGGAAAAGAAATCACAATTGTCTTATTTCCTCTAGCATTCCATATTTCATATGAAATTCGTATCATCTCTCTCTCACCTTTCATGTATTTTATGTATAAATATAACGGATCGTCACATCAACGGAACATATCGATTACGTTATACGTTTTACTGGTAATTTTTGACTTTTTACAACCAACATTACGTTAGCCTCCAGCATACAAGACTTGGAAATATTCGGTAAATCACATCAGCCTAAAGGTATATTGGAATAATAACATCATTATTTCTGTAACGATCTCTTGTCACGATAGATACCGTAAACTGAATGATCATCTTTCGAACTAATGATAGAGACTGATGGGAATTTTGAAAATTTGCAAAATACATCTATTTGTAAGCTTTAATTTTAATTTACAATAAGTTGAATAGAAACTGCAAGTATTCAAACTATTTATGAATAGCTGGTGAATATGGAATCCTTAAAGGATACCTTCAGGGGTTCGAGAGGACATCATTAAACATAGCAGATGGTGTCCGGTATAAAATAGTGGAATAATAATAATAATAATACAACATGGTAGGCATTCATAGCAGTGCCACTTCAATAACTTCCCATCTAATGAACAACAACAGCGACGACAACAACAACAACAACAACAACACAAGGCTGATGATCTTTCTAGCTACCGGAATGTAAACGCTTCACTTACGTTAAAAGTATTACACGATTGAAAAAATTGAAACAATAAACGTAATAATTCACATTTCTATTAAAAGTGTCACGTTATACCTATATATAGTAATGCTTTTACGATATAACAATCAAAATTATTCGTTCACGCTAAATGGTAGATTTTACGTATAAATTCAACAACAGACAATACTTGCACGTTCTGTTAATTTTGAGTTAAAACCCATAAATAATTTAATTCTCTTAATGACATGGGAAATATTAAATCTACAAACTCTCATCATAATTTTTCTATAAAATATCCACTTAATTTACCTGTATTTGTTTGTTTATACAATATAAAATCGTTTTGAAAATACCCGGTTTTCGAATACGTACATACGTATATACCTACATATATAGAAAAGCCTGAAGGAATGTCGGGTCATGCCCTCAAGCAGGGCAAGTTGGGGGCAACATGTTAAGAAAGGTATGCGACGTCTATACATTTTTATTTTTTGTCGTATTAAACATTATACACATTCAAATGTCGTCGTTATAGACTGTTTTAAATAAAATTCAATTGTAGATTAAGACAGCTGCCACTCCTGTATATACTACCTCCTCCGCTAATATCATTCAATATTCATTCAAAACAACATAGACATAACAAAATACAACTATAGTATAACATGTATGTTGTTATCATGAAATAGAAAACGCCCATGTTGATTTGTTAGATTTTGTTATATAGCTATACCTAAGTAGTTCTTGTTGTCTTAAAGCCATACACAAAAAAAAAGGAAAGATAAATGTAATGTCAAGCACCTATAATTCCATGTATTTGTAGTGTTGTTGCAACTTAACAACATAAAATATGATCTACGCCTACTGAATGATGATGAATAGACAAAAATCAAACTAGAAAAATGAATAATAATTTTTAATATTCGGCTACTTGTTTGTTTTTGTTATTGTAAAACCGACAGTAGCTCAATAAATATACTTGTAATGTATGTCGACTTGAATGCTCGACATTTGATTGTAAATTTTAACAATAAAGATCAATTTGCGTACTTATTTTCTTTATACAAATCTATAGTGAATCGAATTCAACTTGACCCACTTAACTTTAAATGAGCAATGATTGAAAGAAAATCTTGCATTGTGAGCAGGGGTTGGAGCAACTTCTTAAAGAATGCCTCAGAGGCGCTTATTTATGTTTGTTGACACAACACTGTCATAATTACGAAAATTAGCCAATAGTTTCGTCTAAAGATGCACTAAAACAACTGCAATTTCATTAGAACTGAAAGCCTACAACTTTTACAGTTTTGACTGTGTGGGAGACTGTAATAATA
>JAZBGY010000685.1:0-26946 GCA_037414755.1 Lydus trimaculatus | reverse complement strand
TCAGCATGAAATCTGTTAGTGCTAAATAAGTTGTATATAAACTATCATCCAGCTGTCATTATAGTCGTTTAAAATAAAACATAAAGCCAGACCAACAGAGACAGAGAGAAAGAGCGAATATGTCTAGTTTAATTTAAATAATAACCTAATAAACAAGGAAAGATAGTCCAATATGTATTTATAATTTAATTACGAGTTTAACAGACATAAATATCAAGTAGCAAATAATGGGATAATGAAAGATAAGTAGATAGCGGATGGTTGTCAGTAATTCAAAAGTTGGACGTTATACACAAAATACTATATCTATATAGTGAAATGATCGAATGAGCAGTTAACAACCGATATAGAGCTTCTGTGAGTGAAGGCTGACTGACTCATTTACAGGAAATTATAGTTATTACTTGAGTGTGGCCCACGCCGTGTATTACCTACCCAGGTATATACCTACTATATGTATATACATACATATAGAAAGAATATAAGGTAGTAGCTTTTGTTGTGAACTGGTAGCAATGAGATGGTTTCTCTCTTACAGATACAGTAGCCGACCATACTACGCCCATTTATTAGAAAGAAGATGATATTACCGGAGAGACAAACACAATAAGAAATTGCTACCACACACAACTCTAATTATTTTAGTAAAAATATCACAATGATATGGAAATAAAAAATTATTTGTTTTTATTAACAATTTATTTAAAAATTGTACATAAAAGAGCATTTCTTCCACTTTAACGAACTGAGAAGAATACCATTAAAAGTCATGAGTCAGCAATGGTTAATGATGGTCGAGTACTTTATGAAATAATTTCTTTTTTTGCTTCAATACTCATTTGTCTATTCTCACATTCCCCATCTGGCAACATTTCAATAGATAACTTCAACTAATTAAAGAAATATCACGATTATGCTCTAGTTATAAGTTCAATTCATTTGACAGATGGTAGAATCTTTGGATACCACTGATATCTTCAATATTTCTCTATAATACATCCAACAAATAACACCATACGGTATGACAGGCTGTATGAATTCTTTAAAATATTTCATATAAGTGCATAATTGTAAATACAATACGATTATGCAATGTCATTCGTTATCTTAATCTTCTTATATTATATAAAATCTGATTGACGACTATTGGTGGGTTAATTGTGGAAATTCATGTTTGATGGTATTTTATAATGTTACTAGATGATATATAACACCAGTTCATTCTTTTCTTTCGATTTGTTTGTATACATGGTGTATATATGTTCTCGTGATCGACCGTCCATCATCGTGACCAAAACTTCTACCTGAGGCAACGAAATCTCAAATATTCCCAACACAAAGAGTAATCTTCTATCATCTATCAACTAAAATCGTATTGTTATATTAATATGTGCACTTTATATCACTTATATTCGACTGAAAACGTGTGGACGTGTATTGTACATTCCGTGACTTTCATCCTGAATTTGTTGACAATAAAATATCAGTTTTATAAATTTTATTATGCCTATAGGATAGATATTGGAAATTCAACTCTATTCTAAAGTAACGAAAAAATTGTGTTTTATATTACCATTAACTGTTTTTTGGAAAATTATGGATTTCTGTGAGACGTTCTGGGCTCTATTTTCAATTTAAATAGAGCTACACAAAGTTTTCAATGAGAAAAACAGAAAATGTAAACAGAATCTTTTTCTCAATAAATAGAGACAAAAACTTGAAAGAAAAACAATAAAAACAACCGTGGGATCGAAAGAGATTAATGAGTTAGAGTGTAGATTAAGATCAAAAGGTGAAGGCGTACACGTACCCCTTGTATATCACGGTTGATTGGTATCGTATCAACTTTCTCGTAAATTTGAGAGTAATTTGCACCGATTTAAGGAATCGATGCAACTACTGCTGAATCATCCAACGTAACTCAATCAAATTTTAGGTAAGAATATTTGTAATGAGTTACAACAAAATTACTACTGCGGAGATTTCAAAAAGAACTTCAACATTATGCACATATAGGTGCCGAAAAGTTCGGCAATTGTAGTCCAACGATCTTAGGAAAATTTTCCAATATAATTGTGCAGAAGGTTTAAAGCCAGGTGCGTAACTATGCATAAGCCAGGGCAGTCAATGCGTAAGGGCCTAGACGTTTTGGGGGCCTAATAATGGCAGTTATTGGAGTTGTAGTAGATAGAGGTTAATATTAAAAGAATAGGGTGCCTTAGAATATTTTTGCGTAAAGATCCAAAATTCCCAGTTACGCTACTGTTTAGAGCGCTGCAGTTTTTTTACAATCGTGTCATTATGGACTAGCGATAATGACAAACTGACGATAAAAGTTGAATTATACGAATTGTATACAGGTTGAGACATTTCATCTAGGAACATAGGACAGTTTTGGGGGTGGGTAATTTTATAAACATCGATCAGTCATCTCTTTTCAACCCAGACGAAGGCTGTACGACTGTACCGGTTCTTGTAGTTTTTTTTTTATGTTTCTAGATAAAGTGTCTCAACCTGTATAAATTTCGATCAATTTAAACTCAAAAGAGATACTGTCAATACGATTAAATTTACAACAACTTCGTTGCACAATAAATGTATGAAACGATTATTACAATCAACTACTGATACAGTTGGACATTTGAATATGAATTGATTTCATTTAATAAACAAATAGCAAATGTTAATCAACATATACAATATCTTAACATGTATTTGTGAAATATTACTATAAATCTAATTGACTTGTTACTGAATTATAAATGTTTTTTTTTTTGTATAAATATCGTTGAAAACTTGATGAATTTTCATTATAATTTTTTTCATTCGTCTTGATTTCATAGTAATCGTTTTGTATTTATAGATATTTCTCAGGATTATTTCTTGATCTTTTTTTTTTGGTGTTGTTGTTGTATTGAGCGAAAGACGTGATTTAGTCTGGACACCACAAAAGAGAAGAAGAGTATTTCTTTCAGACACGTTCGAATCATAACAATCAATGTACATCAAAGAACGTGTACACCCACCAGGTTTGCAATTTTATGATCATAATATATATTACCAAACATGCCAATAAAATATGTTATAATACTATCTTGATGATGATGATGATGATGATGATGATTATTATTATTTTTATTCGCATCATTTATGTAAATAAAACCGAATCACGATTTTTATCATCAAGATGATTACAGAATATTGCAAAAATCCTCCAAATGGGTTTTTGTTTATTTATCTTATTATAATTGCAAATATTAAAATATAACAACAAAAGAAGACTTCTTTTGTTTGTTGACCGGGACTTTCCTAGACATGTCGCATATGTTATAGTTAAAACTGTTAAATGTCTTGAGAGGTTGATGTCCTGCAACAACCTTTGCTCCAATTTCTGCATAAATCTAAACACATTATCAACACCTCTTTGAAAGTACTCCTATAAAGTCTACAAAAATTGCTTAGAACTCCTACAAGTTTCGTATTATTCATCTCTATTTAAACATTTTTTTTTTTTAAATTTGTGGGCAATATGCCTACAAATGGTTGAATGAATCAGGTATATTAGTTGTGGGTTCAAGCACGTCCACATCCACCCGCACTTATAAAGAGTCATATAAGAGAGCCCCAGCCCCGGCCCAACGCCTTTAGCTATATACCATCCTACACGATCGCCGCTCCCTTATCTTTCCTTTATTTCACCTTGTTGTTTTGTTGTTGTTGTTGTTGTAAAACCACTCGGGGACATTTTAAAACTGAGAATTAGTGACAGGATAAATTGATGATGATTATGGCAGAGGTGGTTGATAGTGGTATATATATATACAATTATACTTTCCCTCATTTCTTATTTAATTTTAGATTTTAATATGGTGAAGGTTTTGCATTTTTATTGTTGTTGATGTTGTCGGTGTAGTTCTGTTTCTAAAGACGACAGAATCCTAGCCGTTTAGTGAATGTCGCCAAGTTGAAAAACAGCTCGCCTACCTGACTCTTCTGGAAACATTTAGTTTTTATTTTGTTTAATGTCAATATTACGATTAACCTCTGAAAAGCATTATTTATACCGAATGGAGTGGAAAAATACTGATTTGTAAGAATCAACCCTCCAATTTTAACCTCAATTCTACAATAAAACAGTTTAATTGATGATTAGTGTCGAGTACAACGACTTAATTTATATGCCAACAGTCGTAAAGAAAGCAATTTCAACTATAGATAAACCCCTTGGACTTCATTCTTTCTCTTCATTTATATGCCTACTGAAATTGTGTTCCAAATAAGTTCGAAATTAAATTGGCTATAAAATTTTAACGGTTAAATCAGTATATGACCCAGTAACGTCTTATTATTACAGTTGTACAATAATATTATTTTTACCCAATGACAACAACAACAACAAAATCTAGAAGTTGTATTGATGTCCAATCCAGATACCGACTAAAATTTCAAGCTTAATTTGAATAAAATCTTTATTATTATTATTATTTTGTTTATTTGAAAGTCAATTATTTTGAATGTCGCCTGCAGGTGGTTAAAAGGGCAAACAGGTCGTGTTGTGAAACCCTCAGGCATCGCCTAGTCGGCGCCAGACCACTCTCATTCCTCCTTAGTTCTGTTATATTTATTGGGAAGCTGTCTGTATGAAATGTACAAAACGCATACAGTTCTTTATACCTAAAGGCATTAGTGCTTTAGGTAATTCACGTGCAAAATTCTCTATGGAATCGATAATATCACAATGGTTGGACCATTACGAATAGGTCGTTGGTGGATTAGTCATTCTCTGTCTATATATTTTTGAACAAAAATAAAATTTCAACAGATAGAAAGATGTTAATCGTTTTTATGTTGTTGTTTCTGATTTTAAATGAGAAAATTTTACAAATTTCACATAATAAAGACACGTTTTATTGTTCGAAATTTCGTCGGTTGTTACTCCTTCAAACTTCCGTTCGTTTTGTTATTATTTCACAAATTTGTTATCTATTTATTATTGAAATAAACGTTAACTATTCGAAATGTCAAGTTTATATAATCGTATTGTTAAATCCATTAAAATACACTTTAAAAGAGAAAATAAAAGAAAAAGTAGCATCCTGGTATATTCATCAATACTTCAGCCTTATCATCCCAGTCACGACTTAGATATTTGCTAAAATATCGGACGGCTTATAGCCGCAAGTAATGCTACAAGCATAACAATTTCTCAGAAGTAATAAGCCTATCAATCGATAGATATCTAATGTGGCTTATATCTAAAGAGCGACCAGTTCAATTTATTTCTCTCTCTCTCTTTCTCCACTATTCTTTTTGGTTTTTTCATCACTTTTCAACAAGAAAAAAATAAAAATTCTTGCAAGATATTAATGTTAGTATAGCGAATAGCTTTTAGTTATTAATGATTATGTATATAACTTAACTGATGAAAAATTAGTGTTTTAATGGTGATATGTATCCTTAATTGCCTTCCAAATAGCGATAGTGGACCAGATTAAAAACAGTTGCTACTAGATTTTTCTAATAAATCACCAATAAATCGCCAAAAATTCACAGTTAGTCTTTGTTGGAACAATCAAAACATCACCAAAACTTCGTTTATATTATATATATGTAATATAAATTCATTGCTATGCCGCTATAGGCGGTAAATATTAAACAAGAAATCTCCTGAGGTTAACATTTTATGATTCTCCATTGCTTGTATTTATTACTTTGGATTAGCTTTTATGGCAGTGTTGTTGTGGTAGTAGCAGCAGGTCAGTACTCAATTTGTTTCAATTTTTTGAACGAAAAAAACAAAAAAAATGGGGAATTTCGTTGTCCACCAAAACAACAAGGATGTTATGTTGAAGGTAAACAAAATCGATATATGATGACATTGTCTATAATGCAATAATTTCATATTCAAATCCAATCATTTGTCAGAAATTATGTGGAGATTGTAGTGACCATATGAGGACGTGCCCACTATAAGAGCCTTGAATGCCGCCAGCATTTTAACCATATAAAACTTGGGCTATATGATATTAGTCTTGTTATAAATGTTTTTTTTTCTAAAAAAATAAGCTAATTTTACGCAATTACTGCTACTGCAACTTACACCTTGATACAATCTTAATTTAATTATTTTTTATTTACTATTATTTACCTATTAATGTTTTGTTTTCGTTGGTGGTAATAAATTATGAAATTTTCGAATGATTAATAATGATAATTATATAAATGTACCTTTAGTACATACAGGACTTTTAGTGCTTGAAGCACTTCTAATTAGGTTTCAGCAAGCTTGATTTATTCTGAGTATGTTTTCAAATAATCCCTACGAGCTACGTGCACGTGAAGAGAGAGATCTTTTGTTGTTAAGGAATTATGCTGGGGGCTGGTTGAGAATGCCGCAGGTTTTTTTCAAAAACAAAATTATAACTATATACATTTCAAAATTTTAATATCATCTACATACATAAAATATGTAGATATATATGTAGAATGAAAATAAATGAAATATTTAACAATAATAATAAGTTGGTCAAATTTCCATTATTATGTCTCAAGTTACAAATGATATTTGTGTAAGTTAATTGAAAAATACAAGAGTAAAGGGGATAGAAAGAGAGACCTTTTAGAATAACGAACTAATACAAGTACAAGTTCCTTCATCTGTATAAAGCTAATATTTATTTTAGCAAATGACGAAATATTACCTACCACAATCAACTAAACCCTCCACTCACTCTTCTATTCCTATTATATTTTAAACAATCTTTTGTTAAATTTTATCAAAAGATATGAATTTTCTTTAAATCATTCAGGATCAATAACACACCCCCACACACACACACATAGAGAGGGTTGAATTCTTTATTTATTCAAATAAACCATTTTGTAAAGTCAATAAGGCAATTCAACTAACCCCCTTTTGTGATGGACATTGTTTCAATATTATTAGAATTTCGAAATTCGGATGTCATTTGGATAATTTCTAGTTTAATTTTAATTAATTCCAGAAAGAAAAACGACAACATTCGAAATGACATTGATAAAGAACCTAAAGACTTAACAAATCGGACCATGTTTCCAACAGCACAAGTTAAAATGAGGTAAGTTTATATTAATTTCAATTATAAAATCATTTCGAATTAATTTCTAAATTTCATTTAAATTGAATAAATTAAAAGCTACCAATTTATCATATGATGCTATCATTTCAATTAATTTTAATAAATTTGTTCCACAATAAGTTCCAAAAATGAAGAAGCATTAATTATTTAAAAAAATAATCGTAAACACTATTAGGTCTTTTTTCTAACGCAAGTTAACTATTAGCCTTCTGTTTTAATAATAGTTGGACTTATTGCAGAACTAGTCGCCGCTATATACTCGAGGCCATCACCAAACACATAATTATCTCACTTATTACATTGCAGTTATCCACATTATGTTAATAGTTCTTATTTTATATCAACAATTCCTTAATTGATCTACACGTATTTAGTTAGACTAGACTAGAGCATAATTTAAAAAACAAACTAATCATAATTGTTGAGTAAGTAATAAAATTAACAAGATATCTGTCTATTAATTTCGATTTAATCACTAATTATCAATTATGGAAAATAATTTGTTTGATGTTTGATTATAGAACATCTTGTCGTCTAACGTCTCATTAAAGTCACCATAAATTTTCAGATTGATGTCGCCAAGTAGTTCACCAGCAACATCACCAACAATGTCAAATTCATCATCACCAACACCGCCAACAGTTAATTATAATAAAATAACTGGTATACCGTGTGTGGCGGCGGCGTCACGTTATACAGCACCAGTACATATAGATGTTGGCGGTACTATCTATACGTCTTCTTTAGAAACTCTAACCAAGTAAGTTTGTATAATTTTTGTTGTGTTTTCAAACTTTTGATAAAATAAAAACTAGACAATTCTAAAGTATTGTAACAAAATTATTATCGTATTGTTATTGTGCTTGTTATAGTGGCAAGTTGTGTTTATCGGAGCTTTAGTAGGTATACATCGCTGTGTGTTGAGTGCAAATAAGGGCTATATACTTATAGATACATGCACAATTTAAATGCAGACGTTCCATTCTTCTTATCTTTCCAACAATATACCGATTTGGCCCTGAAGTGATCGTATAGAATGCCCATATTCGGGATAGTTGTGTGGGTTGATGCGATTCATGATTTTCTTTGTTTCTTTATAAGCATTAATTCTTAATAATTATTAAATTTTATAATTTTATCTATTTAAGGAGGTCATTATTTAATACTTGAAGTGTTGGTTAACTTTTAGGCGCCCACCTACTCGAAAATTTCGCCATCTATATACTGTTATTACTTTCTCTTAATGTTTTGTTTTGTTTACAATTCGAATATAGAAAAATTGTAAATCGGATTGGCCACCCATCAAAAGGATTTACCTACGCATTATCGTTATTATATGAATAGTGAATTATTCGGCATTATCCGCTATAAGCAATATAACAAGTCTAAACAATATTTTACGCTTTTATCTTGTCCGCATGGCATGTGCTAGAACTCTCTGCCGGTCAGGTATCGTTTGATTTATGGTAGGTACGATTAAGATGGTCGATATTGTAAACACTTTAATGCTATATGATTTAACCTTTAACAGTTTTAGAGCATATTTTAATGAGATTTATGTAGAGTTGATCGCATTCCAATGTTTGTTGTTGGTGGTGGTGGTGGTGTTGTCGCTGCAAACGAAAATTTTATGACCTTAACATGAATATTCCCAGGCCAATGTCACCCTGTGGCTATCACGCCGAAAAACAACCCTTCATCATTATCGGGATTTAACTTCAAGCAATCTAGCTTAATTTTTTTTTTCATTTTTATTTTAATGCACCTCGTGTGTGTCCTTTATGTAATATAAGCAGAACCGACTGGATTATTACATAATGAGGGATATTCGCTTTGGGACTTGAATCTCACAAATTTTCTTTGTTTCAGCTATGATAATACTCAGATTTGTTTTTCCGACTCTTGCCACCACTCTCTCCTGTGCTAACGACTGAACTGGATACAAGTTTCTGTTTTCTACTACCTTTTTTCGATTAGTTCTTTATATGTGTTAGTGTAACTGATCTGTGCAGAGTTACACCGTTACAAAAGCGTTACAGAACGTACTGACTCATGATATTCGCAGTTCTCATTGTCTCACTATCTCAGCTTGCTAAATTTTGCAACATTTTGACTTCTGCATTGGTCTCTTTTATTCAAGCTGCCTAGAAGTATTGATCCTGTGATTTTGTAATTTTCGCACAAGTTCGTGATTTTTCAGCAGTTTTGGCTTTTTAGTTGAAAATCTGTGAATTCTCTTCATACGCATCATTGTTATGTAAAGATGCATTTTATCTTCTTTTAGAATCATTTGGATATCATAACTGTACCAATTAGTACAAAGTTTTGTTGGCCCTTAATTTGATTTCCTCAATTTTTCCAAAAATTTCCCCCAGGACAATGCTTCGGTTCTTCTGTTCAATTTAATGTAATTTTAATTTATCCTCTAATGGTCAATCATAGAATGGAAAGTTTATCAAAAATTTCTAACAGCTAACGCATGTGTTCTCTGTACGAGATTTTGTGTTTACCTAGAATGATGTTGCGAATATTCTATTCTTTTGTAGATGATCCAGTTGTGAGACTATTTTGTTTATTTGTTTGGAATTGTGTTGTATTAAAAAAAATCAAACCTAACAAGGCCTATCTAAGCTTTCCTTATAGATCGCAAACTATTAATTTTACACAAGACGTTACAGTATCTAGCAAATTCTCGACATGTTCTCTTGTATATTTATTGTCAACATGTCACCATCGTTTAGATACCAGGTGCAGTTCAAGATCAACTCTAACACCTGGATAGTAATATTTATTATACCGTAGATTACTAGTCATCCGATACTCATTTCTAGTATAAATTATTTCAATTTTACTCTTGTTATAAATGATTTTACTCGTTTTTTTATATAAAAAAAGAAACGTATAATCACCTGTTTGTTATATCAACAGGTATCCAGAATCTAGATTGGCTAAATTGTTCAACGGCAGCATACCAATTGTACTCGACTCTTTAAAACAACATTATTTCATCGATCGTGATGGTGGAATGTTCCGACATATATTGAATTTTATGCGTAATTCACGATTGTTAATACCGGAGAATTTCACTGATTTAGATCTACTTCTAGAGGAAGCTCGATATTTCGATATAGCACGTAAGTAATTAATTTTCATCAATAATAGTTAATGAGTGATTTAACAATAATTTTAGCAATGATTCGGCAATTGGAACAGTTGAAGAAAGAGCGTATTAAAAATGGTACACTATCATCACCGATAAACAATTCATTAAAAACAGTTGTAAATAGTGGTAATTTCGGTCGTCAACAACAAAGTAGTATAACAATAGAAAATAATCGTCAAATTGGTCAAGATTTATATGAATGTGTTGCATTACATGTTAGTCCTGATTTAGGTGAACGTATTATGTTATCAGGTGAACGTTCATTATTAGATGAAGTATTCCCAGAGACAAATCAAGCAATTATGGATGCACGTTCCGGTGTTACATGGAATCAACAAGATACACATCATGTTATCAGATTCCCATTAAATGGTTATTGTAAATTAAATTCAATGCAAGTTATAACAAGACTATTGAATGCTGGTTTTAAATTAGCAGCTAGTAATGGTGGTGGTGTTGAAGGTCAACAATTTTCTGAGTACCTGTTTATTAGAAAAATCCTACCGGGCTGACCTAATTATTACAAGAAATTATGACAATCTACGTTAATAATACGAGAATTATTTATAATAAAATGTAATTATTATTATTAATATTATTATTATTATTATTATTATTATTACTATAATGATCATATCGACAAGTATTGCCTTAATTCGTGGTTTCTCATTTTTGGATCATGCAAATTGTTAATTCCAAACTTGTTCTCATTGATGGTTAAGTTTAACATTTTATGTAAATATACTGCATTGACATTTTTGATTCAATTATTATTAATTAACTTGTAGTTGTTCATTATTTTTGAGCATTATTTCTTGCTGATCTCATTAGATCTGATCTCGGCTGTGATCCGTTAAAGAAAATAACAAAGAAAAACTACTATTAACGACTAGATGCTAGAGCAACTGGCGGATCGACAATTATACTGTTGTAAAATGTGCTACTTCATAATAAATATTAACTATTATCGATTTGTTGTAAATTAATATACTGCGAACAAAACAAAAATAATGATAATAACCGTCTTTCTCCTTCTTATTATTATAATTTCTAATAAAGTATTTTACTTTAGGTATTATCAATAATTGTTCAACCCTTAAAAAATAACCCTCCAGTCATCAATAGTTCTGCATGAAAGAATTCTAAAGAGTATACACTAGGTTGTGACCTATTGATCCCAGCCGGAGGGTAGTTTTTGTATACTAGGCGCGCCACCATAGACAAAGACTCCCGAGTTCTAATCCCGAGGGCCCATCTGCATAGATAATGATGTTGCCCCAGGAAGACCGCATTTCGTTGCATAAATACATAGACCTTCTATATATTTTAACTCTTAACAGATAAGCTAGAATTTTTTTGTTTTTTTTATTAGCCATAACATCCTGTTAACATTTTGAATATAAAGGATATAGAAGTTTAGAAGAAGATGATTCCCTTGTTATTCCTTTAGAGGATAATTTACATTTTTTTCAGTTGTTTGTTGTTATTCGTGGTTTTTTTTTCTAAAAGAAACAAAAAAAAACAACAAATGTCGATGAAATAGTTTGGAATATTTATGTTGATCCATCTGCAGTCCCTCAGGCAGATTTAGTAACGAAAGCTCTAGTAAGGTGCGGGTGAGTGTATTCATCGGACACTTCATCCAGCCTCCGGTCTCGCCCGACGTGAATAAGAATGTTGTAATAATGAGTGGAGGATGGGATATAGAATCTATATACAGACACAAATACCATTTATAGTATATAAAGAGAAATCTATATATACACACACATACATATACAACTAGGTGTATGTATAATATAACAAACAAGCCAGTTGGAGTTATGTAGAATGTTGGTATCGAGTGGGAGTTTGCCGATGGCAACAGCGGCGTCGATTGTCTGGTTAGCCCGCGGCTGCCGTCTCCAGCGCCCCAGGTGTCCCGGCTAAAGAGAGCCCCAAGCACACATTATATACTATATACCTAAATATACATAGAAACACAGAAAGAGAACCAACTGTGCCCGTTTTGTTGCTGTAAGGCATCTCCCGGCCCCAATTGGTTCTTTGTCGTAGTCGTCGTCGTTGTCAATGATATTGAGTTCACAATCACCATGGTAACTCATTCAGGGAAACTTGTCCTGTCCTTATATACCAGCAGGTTTTGCATATCTTTAGGCTACGAATGCCTGGCGGTAACGTTTCTGCAATTATTTCCTTAGATGACAAACAAAAACATAAAAGCAAAACTGGATGTTATTGAGGAGAACAAATTAAAAAATTTTCATTCTCTAATACTGTGAATGTATATTTTCTGTTTTTCATGCAATGTTGCCAAATGCGTTTCGATATTTTTATTTTTCAATCAATCAACATTTATAAATTTGAAATTAAACATTTCAGTTGTAAATGTGAAATTATTTCAACCCCAGGGATGGCGCTACAGAGAGTGACGCCCCGATATCGCTGATCACTGTCGATTTCAAGAAAAATTTGACATGGTACCGAAAGATTTTGATTGTTACTAAAAGAACGTTTTATTTTTAGAGGACTTTTGAAATTCTGTTATTTTGTCCCATTTCCGGGATAGTTACAGGGTCACTACCACCAGCAGGGCTGTGCAAATGGAGGATGCGACCAAGTTATGGGGCCCTAAAATGACACAAGGACTAAACTGTGAGGTCTTTATTTATTGATAATATAAGAACTGGTTAAAGTACTAATTATGACATGATGAGGTTTTCTTTCATCGACGGATCCTCCTTTGATAACTTTCGAGCTTTTTAGTAGTTAAAACATTCTTGTAATTGTTGATAATAATTAAATTGTTGTAAAAATAAATAATAAATAAATAATTAAACAAAATAATCAAGTTGGTTTGTTCTGATAATTTGGCAACATTACAACGTTTGTTGTTTGTTTCTAATGAAAAGTCGAATGTAAATAAAGTCAAAAATGGCGTCTATTTTCAGGTAAAATTCAACAAATTCTTCATTAAAATTTCAGATAATGATTTCTATATTTTTTATTTCGGTATAAATATGACAAATGTTTTCATTATTCAACATTTTAGATTAGCTAATCGTCAACTCTTCAATCAAGTCCTTCGCAATGAAAAATCTGGCATGTTATCAGCAATACGGCCAGTTACATTACGTCCATCACCAGCACAACCTCAACCGCATTTAGGACATGATGAGAAAAATATGAAAATCGGTCGACCAATGTCACCACATTTAACAATTTACGCACCACAATTAACTAGTTTGTTATCAATTACACATCGTGCTACTGGTAATTTGTTTTTATTGTGTTTTATCAATAAAACAATAGAATTATGATGATTTATCGTTATAGGTATGGTGCTTAGTTTTTATGCTTTCGGTTTGAGTTTTGGTACGTTAATTTTGTCACAACCAATATCGCATTATATGGATTTAATAGCAGATTATGGAATTTTGATATTTTTAATTAAATTATCATTTGCATTTCCAATATCTTATCATTATTGGAATGGTATTAGACATCTATCATGGGATATGGGATTATTTCTGCAACTTAAAGAAATCTATGCAACTGGTTATGTTATGGTGGCATTAGCTAGTGTATCAACTGCAATTTTAATGGCATTGTAAAAATGATGTGTTAAAAAAACCTGAATTGCTAAATTATTTACTGTTGCAATTTCATTTTGTATGTTTAATGATTAATAAAAAAAATATAATCAATAATAAGTGTCAGCCTCTCATCTTCAAAACTTATTTCATGTTTTCTCCATAAAATTAATGATTTCTGCTTTTTTGCATTGCAGGATTATAATCAGCTGAAGAATTTGAAATATTTTTAGCAGACAACAAAGGGCAGTTTGGCGGCATCTAACCATTTTCGTTGCCTATATGTGAAATTATTACCTTTTAGTCCGAGAAGAAGTTTTCAAACAACAGTTGCCACAGCTGTATATCCATCCCTTTTTAAACAGCATAGTACAGGTATACGTATATCGAACCGTATTTAGACCAGATGAACGATATTTCGCGTTTCAGCACGATATTGCCTGAATTTGTTGATATATCAACCGCTTATTATGCGAAAGCATTGTGACGTCATTATAACTATAGTCTTCTATTTAATAATTTAGGTATAGTGAAGGCCAATATTAGGTATCAAGAATTATTTGTAAGCTCGAATTAAGGTGGACGTTGACGTAAAGCAACCTTATGTTTCTAGTATGTAAGGTTCATTTTAGTAAACCAGTCCGCTAAACTTATCCGATGGTGTGTACTCGACCCGAAGGATCTGGATCTGGATCCGCTATTCGCAAGTAGGTACTTTTTAAAATCTTAGCACTCATTGCTTCTTAATTCTCTAACTAAAGCCATACGTACAAACGTATCTCTGTTAGATAGAAATCCAGTTTTTATCCATTTTGAACGGCGTTTTATTACGAAGCGTGTACACGCAATGAGCAACAATTACAACAGCTGCTGCAATTGTTCTTTTGCTCATAATTTTTTATCAAATCTCAGTAGCATTCACATTGTTACGCTCTAACAATCCGCAAATCTTTTGAACAATTGACCAATTCCTTCAAAAAACAACGAATTTCTGTACCACACACTGAGTTGAGTTCTGAATTCTTCCTTAGTGGGCTCAGTAAAGGATTTATCAGATCAGATGTTCCAAAAATTCCGCAAACTCGCCTATTTAACGATCAAATTCAGAGGCGATTCTACCTACTATGCGAGTGCTGCGTCGCACAGGGACGACCAAAATTTAAGGTAGCCCGGTAGCTAGTTTAATTTTTAGAAATGTAATACTTTATCAAATGGACGATATATTGGAATTTTTAAAAAAAGCATAAGGCTCACTTATTATGCGACAGAGGTAGTAATTTTTACGTTGGTAACATTATAGTTCCCTCAAATAATAATAATACTAACATGATTAATGTTATTTTCATTAATTTCATTTATATTGTTTATAATTATTATTTATCAACATTTATCATCAAGTTTATGTAAACTAATCTGTTTGCTGACTAAGATCTGTACCAAGCAGTGAGAATGTTTATTTTATTTCAACATTCAACAACTAGTTCTTCAACACAATTCAGCAAGCATACAAGCAAAATGTGGTATAAATTATATAAAAAATGTTTGTTTTATTTAAAATTAAAATGGAAATTTTGGTTGAAAATGAAGAAAAAGGTAAGTTATTTGGTTTTGTAATTTTTACTACATACTATAAACTTAAATATTTTGTTCTTAAGAGAATATAGAAATTGGGGGTTGATAGTAGATAACATGTCGTTTAAAAAACAATGCTGTTCATTAAATTTAAAACAAGTCTTGAAATTTTCTACTTCAACAATACAGACTCAATGTCTTACAATTAGACCCTTTATATTTACCTTATTTTTGAAGTAAACCAGAATAGCATTTATTCACAAATATACGTTTAAGTGAAATAGACTGTATATAGAAATTTTTTACACCTAAATTATGGGGGATCCCGAGCATTATTTTTTTTTCTAAGAAAACTAAAAGTATCGAATTAGTTTTACTTCTAATCGAGTTTATCAGTTTTCAATTGTAAATAAATGAAATTTAAGAAGACGGACGGCTGAATTTAAACGATCCTCTGAAATGTCTACAATTTTTGTTCCATGTCTTCAAACTCGATTGATAAAGAATCACAACTACCAGAACAATGATACTCTAGATAGGTATTTTTTGATTTGTCTTTCAACCAATTGAACGAAATCAAAAATTGTATGCCATATATCTAATCATTAAAAAACAGTAGTATTTATCTAAAGAAAATTTGACAGCAATAAGAATTGAAGACAATAAAGTAATTTCGTAGGTAATAAGGGTGAAAAAAAACCAACACAATAAGTAAATAAGGTGAATTTATACAATCTTGTAGTGCCAGGGTCGCGGTTAGATCACCGAACCCCGTTGTGCGAAACAATATTTTGGTGTATTTGTGCGAAAATATTCCCTACATAAAAAAAACGAGTTCGTACAACAAAAATCGACAAATTGACGCTCTTGTGCAAGCCACAATCTACATTTGCATTCGTTATAAACGAGTTAACTTCATAATAATTTAGCGATAGAAAAAGAATGCTTATTTTTGCATTTTACTCTTGAAAAAACGTATAAAAACTTGAAAGAAATCAAAAACGTCGTAAGATAAGGGAAATAGACAGGAAATCCTTGGGATTATTTTTCAATCTCAAATACTGCCAACTGTATAATGACAATGTACTTAGAAATCGATTAATTTTATTCGTAACGAAAAGAGAAAATGCGACGGGACAGATTGTGGAGCTTAACATTTGCTGAATAAAATCACAAAATAGGTGACAATCCTCCAAAATGTGAGACGAATTAGATGCGAATGGTCACTACAAGATAAGAGTATATGATGATATAATAAACCTTAAAAAATTAAAAACGTAATGGAACCTTTTATGTGGTGATTCAGTTTTGTTTAACAAATTCTTCAAATAATCCATCTATAGTCCAAACTTCTGTACACTTTTGTACTTCCTTTTCTGGATACAACATATTTGTCAATACACTTAAATCAATATCACCCATATTTTTGAAATTTAATTGTTTAGATTCATTATCTAATTCTTTATAAGTTGATTGTTTTACAGTAACACTAAAACATAATTCTTTTATACAAAAAATGTTGATTAATTTAATCGAAATTTAATACTTAGGCACTTTAACATCATTCAAATTCAAACTATCATCATGTAGATCATCAATATCCGGAATTACAGGTATATCATCTTCAGAATCGTGGGATTTTTGTTTTTGGAAACGTTCCCTAAAATATCCCGCCATTTTATTTAGATTTTTTATAATTAAATTAAACTTACTGTTCAATTATATTTGAACCTTTACTTCTAAAAAATAACAAGAATTAGATAATTTTAGGTAGAATTAAGCGAATAAAAACAATACTTTATTGATTTGGTGCCTTCATCAGCCCAACCGCCAGTTTTGCGCCTTCTTATTGGAATTGCCGATGGACTATCTACAGATAATTCATCTGAATTTTGTATAGTTTCAGGTGAACGTGTATTACTATTTCGACGTTCATTTTTTGCAGACGACTATAATTTTACATGAAATCAACAAAAATTAAGTATCAAAACGACATAATTACCTTTTTACCCAACAGATCAATATCTTCGTCAAAATTCATTTCAATAATTTACTATTAACCTAATTTGTTGATTAATTCGATTTTAATTGGAATTATTGATAAAAAATTGATAAAATTGAAATTTTGTTTGTTTGTCAATTTGACAATAACCTATAAAATTGACATGCGTCAAAAAACAGAGTTACCACTATTTTCGGAAATCTACCAAAAAGTCACTAAAATCCGAGTTTTGAAGTTGAAAAAAAAAGAGAAAAAATACGTAATAATCAATTCTCTCGAACAGAATTATGTAATTAATTGTATTTTATTGAAATTTCCACAATATTACTGCATATTTTTTAATTTATAGATTTGATAATTCTTTTAAAACAATCGTATTGCCTATGTTACAAAAATAAAATTCCCTAAAAAAATACGTGCCATTGAAATCTTTATTTCTAAAAAAATTACAGTGACGTATTTAATAATTTTGATTAACAACCAAAAATAATAATTTTGCCCAATTTTCCTTTTACTGATTAATGATAGAGAGCAATCGTATTTAAAAATGGTAAATATTCCAGTTCGCTCACCTATAATTATTAAAACTTTCACCACACAAAAGTAATTGAACTGTAAAGTGGAAGGATTTGTTAGTTTTACTGTTTCCCACAGTTTTGTTGAAATAAATTAAGAAAAAAAATATACAGCCAATATTGTTATTATTGTTGAATTAATTTTTTATAGGTTTATAAATGAAAAATGGAAAAATATCCATTGAAACGTGCAACAACATCAATAGCAAACAATTCGCCTGGTTATCAATCTGTTGATAAGAAGGTAAATTTCATGTATATCAAACTTACATTTAACAATCATATTTTCTAGTTGTTGTATGTTGTGAATTTGTGAATTACGGTTTTTTAACAAAATTATGGAACTGTATGAGGTTAGCTGGTTATTTTCAATCCGATAATTTCAATTAAAAATTATGCAATAAAACGATTAAGTTAATAATAAAAAATAGATAATTCTAGAATGTTTTGTTGTTGTAAACGATACATTTACTTATTGTTAGAAATCGTTATTGTTGTCAAAAGAAAAATTCATTCATAACATCTGCAATAATTGCGTGATAAGCGGATATCGATCGGTTTAGTTGCGCATGCTGTCCTTGCTGTAATTGTTGAGAATTCTGTAATTGTACACTGTTAAACAAATCTTTAATAATGTTAATTTAGATTTATACTAATTTGTTTATATGTGTGTTATTTAGTATACGAACGGTAATCGTGCTAAATTTGTTGCTACCAATAGTGGTGACGATATGGTTGACATAACTACATCAGGGGGCGGTGAAAGAACAACTCGTTTAGGTGACGATGAAGATGTATCATCACATTGTAAGTTGTTTTTACCAATTCGTAATAAAATTTGTTGGAATATTGTTATTATTTTCTAGATTCTGTATCTTTTGGTGGTATACAAGGTAAGAATCTTTGTAACTCGTTCAAGAATCTTTTGCAAATTGTTTTAATTATAGAAACAGCTGATATTCCTGGTATAGGCCAATATGATGATTTCCATACAATTGATTGGCAACGTGATATTGCCAGAGATCGTATGCGTCATCGATATATAATAAAAAAACGTCAAGATTCCATTTGGCATTTAATCGAAGGTGCACATGATGCATGGTCTGGATGGTTGTGTGTTTTATTAGTTGGTTTATGTACTGGTGTTGTTGCTGGTGTTATTGATATTGGTGCTAGTTGGATGACTGATTTAAAATTTGGTATATGTCCACAAGCATTTTGGTTGAATCGTGAACAATGTTGTTGGTCATCAAATGAAACTAGTTTCGATTCAGGCAATTGTTCACAATGGTTAACATGGGCGGAAGTTTTAGGACAATCTAGAGAAGGCGCTGGCTCTTATATAATTTCCTATTTATTCTATATTGTATTAGCATTATTATTTGCTGCATTATCAGCATCATTAGTACGAATGTTTGCACCGTACGCTTGTGGTTCCGGTATACCAGAAGTAATCACAAAATCGTTTTATCCAATAATCAAAATTTATTGATAATTTCTGTAAAATATTCCAGATTAAAACAATACTTAGCGGTTTCATTATTAGAGGATATCTAGGCAAATGGACGTTAATTATAAAGTGTGTTGGTTTAATTCTATCAGTTTCAGCGGGACTTAGTCTTGGTAAAGAAGGTCCTATGGTCCATATTGCTTGTGCTATAGGTAGAATTATTCGATATAATTTTCTAATAAAATACGAATTTTTATTGTTTGTTGTAAAAATTTTAGGTAATATTCTATCGTATCTATTTCCGAAATATGGACGAAATGAAGCTAAAAAACGTGAAATTTTATCAGCATCAGCAGCAGCTGGTGTATCAGTGGCCTTTGGTGCACCAATTGGTGGTGTTTTATTTAGTTTAGAAGAAGTTAGTTATTATTTCCCATTGAAAACATTATGGAGATCATTTTTTTGTGCATTAATTGCTGCATTTATATTAAGATCAATTAATCCATTTGGTAATGAACATTCAGTACTTTTCTATGTTGAATATAATAAACCATGGATATTTTTTGAATTAATTCCATTTATTGGATTAGGAATAATTGGGGTTAGTTGTTAATTTATTGTTGTTGTTATTTTTTAGTTTTATAATAATTTTAGGGCATTATTGCAACAATTTTCATCAAAGCCAATTTGTATTGGTGTCGTTATAGGAAATATTCTAAATTAGGTCAATACCCTGTTACTGAAGTACTTGTTGTCACTGTATTAACAGCTATTATTGCTTATCCGAATCCTTACACACGTATGAATACCAGTCAGTTGATTTATTTGTTGTTTAGTCAATGTGGAATTTCAAATTCAGATAATTTATGGTAAATCTTTCCATAAATAATAATTTCAATTTGTTATATTGTTATGTTTTTTTTTTAATTATTTTAGTGATTATAATCGTAATTTTACTGATGTAAATTCAGCAATTGAAATAGCTGCTGCCGGTCCTGGTGTCTATAAAGCAATTTGGTTATTATTATTAGCATTAATATTAAAATTAATAATGACAATTTTTACATTCGGTATGAAAGTACCATGTGGTCTATTTATACCAAGTTTATGTTTGGGTGCAATTGTTGGACGTATTGTTGGTATTGGTATGGAACAATTAGCATATAATTATCCAAAAAATCCATTATTTAGTGGTGAATGTTCAACTGGTGATGATTGTATAACACCTGGTTTATATGCAATGGTTGGTGCAGCAGCTGTATTAGGTGGTGTAACACGTATGACTGTATCATTAGTTGTTATTATGTTTGAATTAACTGGTGGTGTACGTTATATTGTACCATTAATGGCAGCTGCTATGGCTAGTAAATGGGTTGGTGATGCATTAGGTAGACAAGGTATATATGATGCACATATTGCATTAAATGGTTATCCATTTTTGGATTCAAAAGATGAATTCCAACATACATCATTAGCTGCTGATGTTATGCAACCAAAGTAAGTTATGGATTTACAACTTTTTCTATACAGGGTTGGGCAAAAGTCCCGGAACGGTCAAATATCTCCGAATTTCGTAAAGTTAAAGATCTGAATTTTTACAGATAGTAAACTTCGGTTATGATCTATTGACCTAGGGTATTTTGGTGAACTTGGCACTTCCGCTTCAACTGGAAGTAGCTGTCAACTTGCTTATTTTAAATAGAATGCTATATTTTTTTGGGCATTTTTGAATTCTACGTATTAATCTTGACTATGCTGTATTAGGGTTCCCTTTACTTATCTATAACCGTTCGTGAGATATTACAGTATAGTGAGTTGCATTTAACTTTACAAATTACGTAACGCGTTCAAATTACAAATTACAAGTGCAAATTTTTTACTTTTTTGTACTAAATACGACAAATGCACCGAAAATTAATATGTTCAAGACTTCTAGTTATAACTAGAGAACAACAGATGCGCCATTATTTAAATTGTACGTTTTCAGGCACGTGCAATTTCTGAAAAACGTTACAATCCTCGCTTGCATAATTCTATTGCCTATGGAATCAGCAACATAATACAATGCTACCAATATTAGGGTGGTCCTTATCTTGGCTATTTTCGAATTTTTATGCTCCCATCGGCTCGTATGGTTCAAAATAAATAAAAAACAATATTCTCCAAGTTTCAGGTCTCTGTATCTGTCTCAATTTTAACCCATGTAAGTTTCCCATCTAAATAACATGGGGATTTTGGTATTGAACGATTATGTTTTTATTCTGGCCAAAGTGATTGTTCAAAAAATTTCAAACTTTGTATACTTCATCCTTGAAATAATAGTTATCCCTCAGAATTTTTACAGATTTTTAGCTTCTATAGTTTTGGAGTTGCAGTGATATGAAATTAATTTTTGTTACAGAACTCTTTTATTTGATTGGTGATCTATAGATACTCACATTTTTGGAGATAAGTTATTTTCCAAATTACAAACTTTAAATATATTTTTTCATCAAACGCGAGTATTGAAATTAGATTTTCCAGATGCTGCAGTTACAACAATAAGCGAAGTAAAAATTTTCTAGCAAAAAGCACAACAGACTTCTCAAAGAAATGATCTCTACGTTGAAAAACTGCAATTTCAAAATTACAATAGCTAACAATCTGTAAAAATTCTGAAGAATAGCTATTAATACAAGGATCAAGCTTACAAAGTTTCAAATTTTTGCAAAAATCATTTTGGCCAGAATAAAAAATTGATCGTTCAATGGCAAAATTCCCATGTTATTTAGATGGGAAACTTGCATCGTTCTGCGGCACGGGTTAAAATTGAGATAGAGACCTGAAACTTGAAGGATATTGTTTTTCATTTATTTCGAACCACATGAGACTATGGGAGCATGAAAATTCGAAAATACCCAAAATAACAACCACCCTAACCAACATACATTCTAGCGTAACGTAATCTTTTCGTTGTAAACATACTTCTAAAACAAAAGACTACTTGAATGCTTACTATCATGCCATTGTAAGCTTGTTAAATGCAACTTTTCATGCTTATAACAAAGCGATTGCACAGATATAACGAATAGAAGCGTTTAGAGATGATTTGAAAAGTTAATAAAAAAGAATCAATACAGTTTTGAATTGTTACGTTAACAGCATATCTAACACAACTGGATAGTTTGTCAGTAACGCTTTAAATTGACCCAAAAATCAAATTGTAAGGTTTCACAGATCTAGGATCTTCTTGAAGTAGTGTGGAGGATATTTGTAGTTGTAGTCTAAGAGCCAGCAAGGGTTTCATTTAAGTCATTTTATAACGCACGGTTTTAGACGGAGGACTTACATAATTATTGAATCGTGTATAGATAAGGTTTTAGCACCTGAACTTCGAAGGTACATACCTCTCACCTGACAGGTAAAGTAAATAGGTAACCGTAATAGTAACACGTCTGGAATTTTGATTGAAGCAAGTGCACCATGTGCAGATAACACTTGCAAAAATCCAGTTTTCAATTCCACTGCTAACACCCTTAAAAAAATTATTAAAATGTATGATTTTCATCCAAAACATTGGTTTAAATCGAGAGGTGTGGAGTGAGAGGCAGGTATAGTAGAAACAGTCAAAGGTTCGGCAACGCTGCGTTCTTTCCAGCATATGTAGAGTAGAGAAAGTAAGCTGTATTTGTCTCTTTCTACATATGAGAGAGAAAAGTTAGTTCTTCCCAGCGTTGCCGAATTTTCGACTGTTTCTACTATACCTACCTCTCAGTCCGCACCCGTTTGTTGAAGCCCACGTTTTGGATGAAAATCGAACATTTTAATAATTTTTTTAAGGATGTTAGCAATAGAATTGAGATCTAGATTTTTGCAAGTGTGATCTACACATGGTACACTTGCTTCAGTAAAAATTCTAGACGTGTTACTATTACGGTTACCTATTTACCTTACCTGTCAGGTGAGAGGTATGTACGTTCGAGGTTCAGGTGCTAGACTCTTATCCTATACACGATTCAATAATTATATAGATCTTCCGTCTAAAACTCTGCGTTATAAAATGACTTAAATGAAACCGTTGCTGGCTCTCCTACTATTGGAACTGTAAAATTGTATGATGAATTCAAGTTTAAGTTCATAGGAGTGTCCAAATTTTGCAATATTTAAAAAAAAAACACTGTGATTGTTTTAGCAAATAATTTAAAAGAGCATTAATGGACGAATGGTGGAATTGAACCGTATATTTCATGATTCTATATAGTTTTTAGTAATTTGTAAAATTTCGTAATGAAAAATAGTCAACTTGCAATACACTAAACGATAAAAAACATCATATCTTCACATAACAGTCATACAAACAAAATCCGTGTGTAATAGAAAGAGTAAATGAATTATTCCATGGCATTAGGAAGGGATGGGAAATAATTGTCAGAAACGTTTGATAGTTCTTGTTCATTCCATATACATTATTTCAAGAAATAGGCATCCTTTCAATTTCAAACTTGAACCCGCCATACAAGTTTACTGCCCCCCCAACTGATAGCAACATCGACCTTTTCTTCAGATAAAACAGATATCGTTTAATTTGCCCAAAATCATTACATGTCTTTTATAAAGGAGATGACGTAGTCTTCTCCACATGTCTATCTAGTTATCTGCTAAAACATATATTTCAAAAATTGATGTGTTTTAGTAATTTCAAGTTTATAATCTAAATGTCTGTACATGAATATAAAGGTCCCAATATTTTTATGTAAATCATATTACAGTACTGTTCGTCATAATTTCCATTAAAAAGGTGTACGATTCGCTGATAACGAATCAATTCGAGTTGGCGTGAATCGATCACAGTATCGATTTGTTAATCTACTCCTACTCTATAAATATAAAATCTAAATAGAAGAACATAGTTTAAACAGTTCCATCTGATTTTTTCTAAATCGACGGATAGCTTAATTGTTTTTCTCTACAGACAATCCTAGTTACAATACCGGATGTGTGTGTCTAACAATGAATACGCTAATTTGAAAGTATGGCGATATTATGTTTTTCTGTGTGTAAAAATTGACCTTAAAAGTCAAAACTCTATTCATTTGGATAAATCAAATCTATTTAAGAAGAAATAATGCACATGCTTATCTCAAAGTCTAGACCTTATGCGAATATATTAGATTTGAATTTTTTTTGTTTTATCTAAATTAATCAAATAATACAATTAGATTAAAAGTTGAAAGGTCTTGATCTTGTTGACCTCCTTGGTGGGTCTTTTGTATAAGTTTAATCAACATGAGTATTTTGATAAGTTAAATCTAACGTAAACAATCTTTAATATATATATGTATATACACATTATGATAAAATTTTCTAACATTAAATACTTTCTTTTTTAATGTAAATATGTTGTTTTTTTGTTTTTTCGATATGTAGGCGTAATGAAACATTAAGTGTAATTACACAAGATTCAATGACAGTTGATGATATTGAAGCATTATTAAAAGAAACTGAACATAATGGTTATCCTGTTGTTGTATCAAGAGAAAGTCAATATTTGGTCGGTTTCGTTTTACGAAGAGATCTTAATTTAGCTATAGGTAAACTTCATCATAAAAACTTTACTATATTATTGGTATTCTAATTATTATTATTATTATTCAGCAAATGCTAAACGAATGGCAGATGGTATATGTGGCCAATCAATTGTTTTATTTACTAGTGGCAATCCACCACAAACACTTGGACCACCACCATTAAAATTGAAAAAGATTTTAGATATGGCACCTATAACAATCACTGATCAAACACCAATGGAAACTGTTGTAGATATGTTTAGAAAATTGGGCTTAAGGCAAACACTAGTCACACATAATGGGTAATAATTTTCGGATTAATTAACGATTATTGTTATTTTTAAATATTGTTTTTTTCCCTCAAAATTTAGGCGTCTTTTGGGTGTTATAACGAAGAAAGATGTTTTAAGGCATATAAAACAAATGGATGATGAAGACCCAAATTCAGTTTTATTCAATTAATTATTGAATTAATTAATTACAAGTTTTAAAAATTAGTTTATAGTTTATGTTGTGTATATTTATCACTAATTCATTATTTATTATTGAAGGAGTTTTTTTTTTTTTAACCAACGAATGTCTTCCCCTACACGTTTTAATTAAATTTTATGAAACAAAAAGAACCCATTATGATTGTGAAGTAAGTATATCTTATTCATGTATTATAATTATTATTATTATTATTATAGTTTGTTAATAATGCTCAGAAACCTATATAATAAAAATATTTTATAAATTATTGTAGTTCTTTCTATTGTTAAATTGGTAAATTCAACAATTGGTCAACAAAATCGGGGTCAAACCGTTGACAAAAGAATCGCTTAAAAATGCTTTTGTTGGGCGATAAAGAGAATACACTTTAGCCAAGTGGCCAGATAAAAGAATTCTAGAACGTTTTAGTCAAATTTCATATCTTTTATTTAGTAGTGCATTGATAATTTTTACAATAATTAGACAAAACAATCTTGGATGATTGCTGTTTATAGACTGCGGGATATTGCATTTACACATTCCGTATATCCCGGTTCATTACTGTTAATGGACGATTATTTTTGAAAATTGACCCCCCACTTGTACTTTGTCTGACTCTAATCAAGATTATACTTCTATAATATAAAAATTGTAAACAAATCATCCGGATTGGTTATTTGGATTTGAACAGTTATAACCGAAAATGTCAAGTTTTATTAAATATACAATTAGACTGGACTACAGATTCAGATTTAATAATCTCTTCTATAGATAATGTTGTATAAAATGAATGTAATTGTAAATAACTGAATCATCATTTTAGTTGGCGTGATCATTTATGTGGTATCTGTGTATAATAGTGGAGCTAAAAGTGTTAAAAACCTCCTTGAAATTTTCTATAATTGGACTTCATTAATTTTATACAAAAAAACAAAAAAACACAAAAGTACTTGACATGCTGGTGGGTAGTTTGAATTTATTTTATTTTCTTATAATTAGTATTAATTAACGATAAATGGTTGGTAGTTTGAATCGAAAAACAGTCCTAATTTGTTCGGTTGTGTGTGTTGCCTTGATCGATTTTTTACGATTTGGAATTGTTTCAAGTTTATTTCAGATCTTAAATTCAAGATCATTCTACTGTTTACGGTTTGTTTTTCTAAATTTGGATTGATTTCTTTTTTTAAAAAAAACTATTCTCGGTCAGTTTTAAGAGCATTAAAAATTCTAATCGTCGATAGCAATAATTATTGAAAAAAGATTCGGAAACCTCTGAAGATAGCGTAATGAGGTTGTTACAAACAAATCAACTAATATTGCACTTTAAAAACACTTTAAGGACTATCTCTTCGAACACATGAGCTGTGGGTTGAATTATACAGGGTTGGTGGCTCAAGTGTCGCACTGATTCGAGATCTGCATGTGTAGAATAGGGACAGAAATAAACGTTTTAAGA
>JAZBGY010000684.1:11052-45296 GCA_037414755.1 Lydus trimaculatus | reverse complement strand
GCACGAGAATGTGCCATCAGTTATTTTGTCCGATCACTGCTTATAGGAGTTTACCTTAAATACCTCCGAAAATGGACCACCCTGTACAAGTTGGGGTAAATTGATTTCCAATCAACATAACAATCAAAATTGCCGCATTTTTATTTATAATTTGTACAATTTTCTTGCTGATTCTTTGTGTATTTTGCTACATTTTATATTCATCATAACAATTTCAAATCAGCAATTAAAGCTAGATGATCTGATGGAAATACAATACTGGGTAAAGCTGTATGTTGTTGTAATTCATCTAAACTAGGCATTGGTACAATTTGGACAACTTCCATTGTATTGTTTTGATAAAAAATATAATCAAGACATGCTGCAAAACCGGCGGTAAAATTTGTATATTGTGGTGTACCACAAGCACTACTTAATGGAAAGGTTTGTTGTAATTTCACATCTTTTACAGCCTCTTCCGGTTCTATGTTTATACAAAAAAATACAAATTAACAAATAATTAATAAAGAAACAAAACGACAAAACTTACTACTGTGATAGTCGATATGATCATCTGGTATACTGCCAGTTGTATAAAGTTGATAAATGCCACATTCTGGGGTACTATTGAAATCACCACATAAAATCAATGATAATCTCTTATTATCATACTGTAAATTAATCGATAAATAAAATTAATTTAAACAAAAATAACGAAACGAGATACCTTCACTTTTAAATCGTCAATTAATTTTTCTAAATACCGAATAATACAACCACCTTGTAATAAACGAATATGATCAGCATCAGGATGGAAATATAAATGTGTATTGCCAACAATTAAAAGATCGTTTGTATTTAAAATTTCTAAAATATTTATTTGTAGAACTGTACCACGATCTAATATACGTTTAGTTAAATTTTCATTTCCTTCAATTTTATCCCATATATCCTGAAATAATTGATTCGTATGTACTTCATCTGATAGAACAAAACGGAAGGATTGTAATTTTTTAAATTTTTGATTATTGTAAAAACACGCAAGTCCTTCAGCTACTTCACCACCTTTTATACAAAAATTGGAACCATAATCTAATTGTTCAAACAATATATTTAGATCATAATTAAAAATTTTTCTATCTACTTCTTGTAAACAAACAAGATCCGCATTATATCCTAAAATAATAATCAACAATTATTAACAACATTATAATCGAAATTTAATAAGAAAATCTACCAAGTAGTTCTTTAATAAATAATTGTTTCCTATAATCAATCTGTAGAGCATACGGTGGACAATATGGATGGAGTACTTCTCTAGTAAAGTCGGAATCACAATAAAGATCTGCTAGAATATTATAAGAAACAATACGAAACATATCTTTTCCACATTTTTCATTAGTAAATTTGTGTCTTGTTTCAAATGGACAAAATCCAGGTCCAGCTTGTACATTAACATTTGACACGGTTTCAATTAAAGGACCAGCAAATTTCTCATTTTTCGGTATACAAGCGAATTTTAAATAATAATCAATATCATCATTTGTCGGTTGATAAATGAAACTATCACCTATTAATTTCCAATTGTTTTTATCTTTGGATTTATACCAAAAATATGTTGATTTTGATTTGTTTGTAAATAATGTTTCGAATTTATTTGGATAAACCATAAAACCGGCCATTATTGAATTTGGTAATCCTATTGTATTAATCCATGGTGAATTTATAATAATATTATACTGTTTATTATTGATTATTAATAATAATAATTGTTGATTATTCTCATCTGTAAATATATCTTTACAATGATAATTCTCACCATCAATTTGTTTATCATTTAATATTAATGATACGTTAATTGGTAATAGTTCAGATGAATTCTTTTTATTTCTCTTTTTCACTTCTTTATCAATATTTGTTGAAATTCTAGTTAGAAAACTTGAAATCGTTTCTGATAAATTACGATTGAAATTAAATAAACGATTTACACGATATTCGGGTGCATCAAATTGAAATGTTAATTCGAATCTTTCTGTATCATTTAAATAACGCAAATATGCTTTATTCATTTTACAAATAATGTATTTATGAATGAATTTTCTATAAAAAATCGTTTTCGGTATTAAATTAACCAAATTTCTTCCAAATAATACCATGTGTACATTTATTTGTAATTTTGACAATTAAAAGTAAGGTTAGAATGACTTATGTCATAATACCAACGACCAATCATATTAAAGTGCGTTAAATGGTTTGAAAATTTACTAATTGTAGCCATAAGGTCCTAGGCGATATACCTAATCCTAGAATTTTTGTCAGATATCAGGATATTAGTTCTAAAGAGACCCTATAGGCAAGGAAGAACTTAAAATTCTTATTATATAAATAATTTATTCAACAATACAGTTATAATAAGTGGCAACGTAGGAAATATAAACGTAAAGCGCACATAATTCAAAGTTTATTTTAAAAATACTACTCTAGATGAAAGTAAAAGTTGAGATTATGCTAATGTACTTTGTAGCAAAAAACAAAGAAAATCGTTATAAAATTAAGATAAACTAACTGAAATTGATAAAAATATGCGCAATTTAGAGTTCATTTTTTAAGTATCAACACATTTGGCAACATTGTATAGTTTTTGAATTTAGTAACTTTTAACAGTTATTGTTGTCATCCTGATTGATGATGCAGTAACAGAAACAACAATGTATAATGGGTTGCCTACACTAACACTTCATTTATAAATGTATTTCAATAAAATTTCTTTAATAAATATAAAACATGTTTCGAATATTACTCTAATATGCTTCCATCTTTGATTAAATCTTCTTTACTGATTAAACCTAACGAGCATGCTAACACTAAAGCTGCACCCTGCTCTGCAAATCTCTTATTCTTCTCCCTAACAAAAACGATTATTTTAATTTCTTATTTGTTTCCCCTAATAAGTTAATTATTTAAAATGAAATTTACCAATAAGATGAACTATATCTTTTTCCTTGGAATGTAGCAATTGCTCGAAATAATTTATCTTGATTTATTGTTTCATATTTCGGTAATTCTAATTTATGTTTACCACAATATGCAATTATTTTCGATTTTGGTAAATCGGGATCTTCCGGATAATTAACACGAATAAAGGCACATTTCATTTCAATTATATCATCATCTAGATCAGTCTTTAATCGTTTTGGTTGTGAATTAAACATATCTGGTGTTACTTCACGACGTCCTAATAAACCTTTTGATAAATATTCTAGTTGTTTTTGACGACAATAGTCGCCTAAATTCCAAATTGCACTATAATAATAATAATAATAATCAATATATACATATTTAAAATAATGATTTATGAATTTTTACCAAATTTGTTCTAAAGTTTGACATTCTAGAAATCGTTTACCTCTTGGTGTTTCTTGTAATTCTTTTAACATATTTTGAACACAATATTTCGTATTACTTGGTGAATTATCATAATCAACAGCATATTTTAAATAATCAACAATCACATCATCCAATTCTAATAAACCTTGTTGACGAAATATGGAACAATTACATTCTGCAGTTCTAGCTAACATAACACTAGTAACACCACATTCATTACGAAATTTGATAATATCACGATATTTCTCAATTTCACGAGAACCACCACTAGAATGAAATCAATGATTTATATATAATCAAATACAGAAAAATATAGAGAAACAAACTTTGCTATAACTGGAATTGATAAATTTTCGGCAATTGTTCGAATTGTACTATTACGATTTGGATGTTGAGGTCGTTCAGTTTTCGTACGTCCATGTATAGCAATCGCTGCAATTCCTGTTGATGCTAATTCTTTTACTAACTTTAAAGTATCTTCAACACTTTCAAATACACGTATTTTACAAGTTATTGGTATTTTTACATTTTGTACAAGTGTATTTAATATTGATTTAGCTTTATCTGGTTGTGTTAATAGAGCAGCACCCATACCACCTTTCAATGAAAATTCTTTAGGACAACCCATATTTATATCAATACCAGCTACATCATTTTCACTAATTAATGAAATAAATAAATAATTTTAATTAACAAGGTATCAAGTGTATTATATATCAAGAATTACATCATCTTTGCAACTTTTAAAGCACGATTTGGATCACAAGTTCCCAATTGGACAACAACACGTTCCTTTTCTTTAAGGCATGTTCTAAAAACAACACTACCATCAGATTTATCGATATAATCAACCGTGCCCAGAACGTCTAGAATTTTGATAAAATTAGAATCAAATTTCCACATTGAGAAAAATTACCATTTTCACGACGAAGTGCTTTAAGCAATTTCCAATCAATCAACTCTTCTGTATAGACAATATCAGCACCATAATCTAATGCTAATAGACGCATTGGTAATGTACCAACACGTACCATTGGTGCTAAGATGATCTTGTTATCATATTTTAATGTAGTTTTAGTCATTTCTTTTAAAAAAATGCAATTTCAAACCAACACATGAACATGACAGATTTATTTGAGGTTAGGAAACATCAAGTCTATTTGTAGACCTTTCAACTACACATTAAATTATCTTAATCAAAAGAATATATTTTTAATGTTTATAAACAATAGAAAATTTATTAAAAATAATGATAAAGATTTAAATGTTTTATTTGAAACGTATTTAAATAATAACAATAAAGTTTGCAACTTTTGATTGTTCGGTAGTCATGAATAATGACACTATCATCATTGGCGTAGACTCCTAATAATACTTCTTGAAACAAAAATCCTCAATTACAGTACTTATTGTTAGTAGATAAACACTCATAAAACTAGTACAGCTATAGTTGTTATTTTGATATCAATCAAAAATTTTGAAGCTAATTATGTTTAATTGTTTAAATTTGGAGAGGTTGTTTATGTTCCGCCACTGTATTGGGCGGTGCGCATTATTATCAATGTCAATGTGTTTACTAATAGTTTTGTTTACCTTTCAATTTTAATATCCGTAATTTATCATTTGTAATTATTATTATTATAATTTGGTAAATAAAGTTTTAATGATTTAATTTCTAATTTAAATAAAACTAAGAAATTTGAAGAAAATCATATGGCAACATTGTAACGTTTATTTTAGTTTTTCAAAAAATTCTTAGGTGGCTGTGAATTTTTTTTTTGTTTTTTCTTTTTTATACAATAATGACAAATTTATAATTTTGTCAATATTTTCCTGTTAATTTCAACAAAATTTGTATAAAATTATGTCTCATAATTATTCAACGGCATTGTCGTATTTGGCATTAGCCGGTACAGGAATTACTTGTTTAATATCAACATGTAATCGTGATGATGCATGGAGTTTTGGTCATTCATCGTTTCTGATAATATCAATCAATTCTGTATTGGGTGTATGGAGATGGGGTTCAAATATTTTGCTTTGTTATATGGTTTCTTTAAATAGTTAACAGTTTATTTTTGTAGGTAATCCTGATTATGGTGAAAATATAGCAAGATTGTACCGTTTCACATCACATTTACAATTATTTTGTGCCCTACCATTGGTAACAACCCAAATATGGTATAATTATAATTATCAAATAGAATTAGTCTATGCACATACAGTGTGTTCATTAATACCGGTTGTTTTATATCTTGCCAATACTATAAATGATAATTTGAATGATTTAATATTATATACAAATGCAATCTCATTAGGTACAATATCAATTTTAGAACAAAATCATTGGGGTCTTGCAGCTGCTGTCTCATATGCAATTTCATATTTTTGTGTAACACAAAAAGATAATTTATTTGAAATACCAACAGTGGATTTATTCAATTATGCTCTATGCTTCTTTACGTATTTCTCACTGAAAGCTATGATGGATTAAATTTAAAAAAGAAAAACAGAAAAAAATCTATTTTTGGATAATTTACCAATTTTTTTGTTTGATATAACTGCCGCTTTTTGAGCAAAAAAACAAACATGCCAGTAAACAAAGAAAAAATCATTGCATATCATTGTTGTTCAACTATATTTTTATAATGCATATTGAAAATTAATTGTGTATGTTATACAAACAATTGTAAGAAAATTGTAATAATTGTGTGGTATCGCATTAAATAAGCTGTTAAATCTGAATAAAAATCATTGTATAATTTAGTCTTTTGCCCTTTGAAAAATGGACCTGTTCAACTGGTAGTTTGTGATATTACAGATATATGTAGGCAACCAACAATACACTTGGATAGTCGCGTAATATGCCAATACACTGTATCCCTATATAATGTTATCCTAATGTTCTTTTGTATGATGAAGCAGTCCTGTTTAAGGGAATAGGTGAATAGTCCTTCAGAAATTACTTATGTTAACTCGTGTTATCACGGTTTTTCGAAAAAAGAAATAGTTAGCCGCTTTTTATCCAAGTTTCAAACCATTATAGAATTCTATAATTATATTGTAGCCGTTGCAAGCGCCCTCTAACAAAAGGTCACATGAATGATATATATTGTGGTATGCTAATTTGATAATCAAGTAGGATATCTACATTCTGCCTTTATTCTGCATATTCAATGACCAACTTCCTTATAATCGATGAATATTAAACGATTGCAGTATAAATGATGAGCTAAACTTTAATCAACCAACACTTTACCCTCTTGATTGCTTAATCAATAACTGTACGTAAATATTTGCTGGATCAACTTGATAAGAGAGAAGGATGTTATTTTTATGAACTAGGGAAGCTGCTTATCAATAATGTAATCGAAACGTATCTTATCTTGTTATTCAAGTTTCTTTATCATAACGAATATATCAATAAATTTAAAAGATGGCACATATATCGCTTTAGAAAATGTCACCATTTGTAATAATATAAATTGTATGGCATGGCTTATAAATATAATCATTTGATATAACTGTACTAGTTTTGCGACAAAAAAAAAGAAGAATCATAGTGAGTCCATGATTATTATTATTATTTTTATAAAAGATCTCCCCTATATTTTATCCCCAACACCACATTCATTGGTTGTTTTAATATGAAACAGTGATTCTTCTATCCAATCGTAATACAAGTTTTCAAGAGGGGAATTATCTATTTAGATTAGGCATACATGATGGTATGATATAAAATACAATCCATACGTCTGGTATGACTGACATATCATTATGTTGATGTCATAATAATATAACAGAATAGTACAGAATTTACATAACAATGTGTAACGAAACATATCCAATGTTGGATGATGATGGTTTCAAAATGAATGCAACTATACAGATCAGATTTTGTAATTTTGGTAAATTTTACCTGTTTCGGTGAAGTTTAACAAATCATTTAGAAATAAAATATTGAGAATTTCCGGTATTAAATCCTACTTAAGTAACTATTATTGTATCTAATAGTATTTTAATTACAATAAGTGGATTAAGTATCTACAGTAAAAATAGTTGTATTTTTATTTAAAAATAATGAAAAGAAGCTTGTTGTTCTATAGTCATGGTTAATAGTAGAAGGAAAACTAACAAAAGATCATGATCATGTTGGCAGTGTCGGACTGGATCACCGGGCAATCGGGCAAATGCCCGGTGGCCCAACAAAATCATATAGTTTCTTGAAATAGAACGTACCAATGAAAATTTCTTCAATATACTTATAAGTGGGTCGAAAACATAATTTGCCCGATGGGCCAGAAGGTTGCCAGTCCGACACTGCATGTTGGATTTTCCATGGAATCGATAGGAGAATAGTTATAGGGCCTCTGGTGTAAAATAAAATTTTGAACAAGGCGGATTTCTCTATGTTTAAAAGATTCGTGTTGCTGAATCGGTTTCTGTAAAAACAACAATCATAAAATGATGAATTTATATTCTTATGTCAAGTGCTGATCCTAGGCCAGCGACCGCGCCCCGTGCAACTTTTTCTGCAGAGATGCAGTAGGTGATTTACGCATTCTCGGAATCAAGAACTGTTTGTATATTTTCATTTAATGTATTGCGTATCGTATCGATCTATTTCAGAAATTTGGCCTAGGCCGTATGAGCATATGAAATTTGAAATTATTCATGAATATTTTAATTTTAACAGTTCAAAGGTTTTATTTTGTCAAAATTTTCAAATTTGCAGTATAAATTTATATAAAATGTTCGTCGCACAGCCGCCCCCTAAATACAAGTGCACGCTTCGCCCGTGTCTAGGATCGGCCCTGCTTATGTCGGTCATCATTTGGATTAATTGGCTTCTTGAATTTCATTTTATTGTTAGATAAGTAGGTACGCTTCTTTAACACTAAATCTACTTATAGGAAGCTTTCATTTTAGTTAATGTTTCCAGAGCTTTTCAGCTCTAAGTGTAACTACTTATAGCGGAAAATTAATGGCGAATAATGGATCTTTTTGATTATAATGGGTGTTTGTCTTCTTTTATACAGAGTTTCAGGTTCAATTTTCCAAGTTTGATTGGAAACGAACATATCTCGTATTTTCCACCAGTATAGTAGCAGTGATAGTTTAATTTTTCTATTATCTGTAATAGATCGGTGTTTAGGGAATGTTAATCAGTTTTCGCCAAGTCAAGCTGGTAAACAAAAAATGGACGAAATGCACTCTTACGGATACAACCATTTTTTTTTTTTAAAAAAAACATCTAGAAGCTACCGTTAATTGTAACGAGGTTTAAAGGACCTTTTAAATCGTGTTGTTATACCCGAATATCCTTATCTTTACATTACGACTTTCACCATCAGTTCTATACCTGTCCACTATTCTTCAATGTTTGATATATTTTAGTATTGATTTTTATAAAATTCGTTAACACAAAGCAACAATAAAAAGAATAGAATCTAAATTCAGGTGAAAACGGGTATGTTTATGTTCCGATGGAGTTGCAAACGCTTCAATTTCAACCTGTGAACTAGAGATTCCGGGTTTTGGTGGCTTATATCCAGATTTTGATTCGGATTGTTGTTTTAGTGTGTGTAAGTATATCTTTTGTGTGCAGATTAGGATGATCCTAGTTCTCTACGAACTTTGAATATACCTACCTATATTTATTATCAGAAATTGGTTTTTTGTTCTTCATGCAGATTTATAGTTTCTTGGAAACTGCATAATAAAACTTCTTAAAAATCATACAAAGGGTTATAAAAATCATAAATACCTACTTGTAAGCCGGAAGCGGCAATTTACAAACTAATAAGCTTATCTTTACAAGAAAACAGTAAAAATAAAATAAGCAATTTTAGGATAATTTTTTTACGGATTATTTAATTTTCTAATTATTATTATTTGAATATTTCTCTAGAATGTTCGACCCGAATTACAGTAATAGAGTAGGGACAAATACCATCCCTTTAGGAAACCTTCAATTCGGCACGTTTTATTGAATTACGACAATAAAATCAACAATTTCTTATTGTAGAAATGGAATTGCCGTTGCAATAAAAGTGTTTGCCCATTGCACTTCTGGTTGTAATTTATGTTTTAACAATTCACCAAAAATTTCCAAGTAAGGCTGTAATAGAAATCAGGTCAAGATTTTCCCTTTTCAATCAACAGCGCAAAAAAAAATATAGCATAAGAACATAAATAGGTAAAGAATTAAAAAAAATATCAACAACAAAATAATGGTAGAAAATCTCTTTTGAGAAGCATAAAGCAGATGTATGCAAACAATGAGATTATAAGATAAATCTCATAAAGCAGAAACTACTTTACTTTCATAGGTTCACCGCCCCTTAATAAACAAAGATAGATATAGTGAAGAGATGAAATGTTATAGTAGTTGTCAGCCTATACAGTATAATTCTATTTACAGGAATGGACTAGTCGAACGTATTGGGGGGTACAAACAACAATTCTCATTGGTTGTCGTTGTGTTTTATATAAACTCCACCTATTTTCAGGTTGGTTCGCTTCATATCATACAAAACCAGTCAGCATCCTTTCAGTATCAATTTCGCTGCTATAGGGTGTGTATCACGAATTCTCTATCTTCCAACGGTTGATTATTACGATTTTTGATTTGTAGTACGTTCAAGTACGCGTTTGTGACGATATTTAATTGTGTTTTCGTAATAAAAAATAAACAAAAATGCACGCAATGAACGATCCAGCTTCAGCTTTAGCCGGAATGTTACCATTCGATTCGATTGGTCTTTATGAACAACCGAAACCTAGATTTATATTTAAAATGCCAAGAGTTGTACCAGATCAGAAAGCCAAATTCGAATCGGATGAATTGTTTAGAAGACTTAGTCGGGAAAGTGAGGTCAGTATAGGAAATTTTTCATTGTTATTTTGGTAAATTTAGGGAGGTTTATTGGTTTTACACGTGGTAGACTTAATTAATTGTAATTACTACAGTGGTAGACCACATTGCATGTTTTTTACGTTCTTTTATGTAAATCGCTACTCTTTCTAAAATTTTAGTGAAATTATTGTCGTTTTATTAATCGGGAAATTTGTCGAGAAAATCAGCGAATCATTAGAATGTCATTATTAGACCGAAACATCAAGAAGAATTCCTTCTAAAGTTCTTACAAGAACTTGATTAAGTTACTTTTTGTTTAATAACTTGGTAGATAAATTCGTCGTTTTTTGAAAAATGTTATGTAGTTTTCTGATTATAATTGGACATGTTGCTGATTAAAATTAACGAATTTATCAGGCAAAAGCAAAATTTTGTCTTATCAAATCTATAGACACAGTGTGGAGAATTTCTGTACCTATATAGACAAAGAAGATAAGACACATGCATGGGTTAATATTAAAAATGAATTCAGTCTCTTATGTTTCTAAATGTTTATCATGAAGATTTACGCAGTTTTATGCAGTACACTGAAAGTGTCGAAAAACTGTAAGCGTCGGCTATTTATTATGAAAATTTCAGGTCTAAATATAGTTTTCCAACAGCTCTAGTGTATTTTAATCATAATAACAAAAAGGTGTGCCTATATCTTGTTAAGGAGAGTAATTAAGAATATTTAGGCCCAATTCGAGTAGTTGATTTGAAAATCAGCCATTAAATAGAAGTCTGTATAATTCTCTTTCTCAATAGAAAACTATAAATTTATATTGAAGTACCTACAGTTTCTATTGTATTGCACTAGAATTTTGGAAGAACTGTAATGCCAATCGAAAATTTTAATCCAGCTACTGGAGAGTTTGAAACAACGCGTATTTATTGAGTCACACTTCAATTATAAATTAGTACCTACTCCTAATATTTATTGTTAATTGTACATTGTTTATTTTTATTGAAATTTAAAGTATAAACAATGAAATTGGCACTAAATACGTGCTCTCATTCATAATTTATTTAGAACAATTCTCAAAATTTAATAGAAGGACGGTTGGGAAAGTTTAATGTAAGTATTCAAAAAACAAGTGGGAAAGGCCCATACCCAATTTCCGCGAATCACAATTATAATGTTATTGCTTCAAGAACACTTATCATTGTAATAAATCGAAGAATTTTCATAGATGTATACTTACCTACATCTTTATTTATGTATAAACGAGACAGCAGTATAAATTATTATTCACGATTTGTCTATTTTATAAAATCCCCCCAATTAACAATTTCTACGAAATAGAGAAAGAACAAAATAAATTTTTTAGATTGAATTATATTTATGCTCATCATCTCTTCTATATATGATGACTAAATAGCCTTGTAACTGTTAAAAAACAGAAAGATAATCTAATATGAAGATTTGTGGAATGATGAATAATTTCAGAGAAATCGAAAAACAGGTCTGTCTTCTACGATTGACTCAGATAGATCACACAGAAACCGGACATGTTACGAATTCCTAATGCTTCTTTCATAATAATAATAATAATAATAATAATAACAATTTATAAATGTTAATCTATTTATAGACGGATTGTCGACAATTAGTGACGTACCGAAATCTAGGAATTCCTGACTAGCACATATGCTAATTTTTACGCAGTAATCCGCAGCTTATTTATATGCTAATAGATGATAATTGAATTTAATTAGAAATAGTTGACGTCAAATTTCCGATTTTAATTTAGAAAAAAACCATTGTTTCAAAAATTGTTATTTTATCTCTTCAATGTTTATTTATTTATTTATTTAATTTTTTGTTGTTGTTGGTTGGGGATTTTTCAGGTCCGGTATACAGGCTATAGAGATCGACCACAAGAGGAGCGTCAAGTACGATTTCAAAATGCCTGCCGGGAAGGACACACAGAAATTGCATTTGCAGCAACTGGTACTAATTTACAGTTGGTATTTACACCACCTACAACTGGTTATATGCCAGATAAAGAATGTGATTTTGAAAAAGAACAAGGCAAAGTAAGTTCATTATTATCTATATATAGGTATGCTCAAGGAAAATTCTACTTGTATTATAAATGAAGCGTTAGTTTCCAAAATGGCGATTATCGACGTCCATTCTCCATCCAACCAATCAACGTACAGCGTCTTTATTGATCGCCTAGTCGTCCGCCATATTTTAAGCGTCGTTTCCAACTAGATAGATAAAGCTACAGTACGATCCAAAAGATTTTATGAAAATTCCCTATTTTCACACTATTATTCCCATTTGTTATTATCATTATTAGTCCAATAGGTATACACAATTTTACACAATAAACTATATAGATTTGTTAATGTAACAACCGTGACTTTACGTCAATTGTTACAGATTAGTAAATGAGGGGGTGGATTTTGGCATTTAAAAATTTATTACATTCAGCTGCATATATGGACAGCAGTATTCGGCAATTTTCTTTTTATTTCTCAAACAATACATTGGTAAATTGTATTCTTTCTTTCCATATAGTTGTTGCGTGTTAAAAGCTCGCCACGCGAACAACATATGGAGAAAGAACAAGAAGCCTCTCATACCCTCATTCTTCGGTCTTCTTCTTTATTTTTATTATTCGTTGAATATAAAATATAAGGAGAGCTTCGCACGCGTCTTTTGTATTCGTTTAATTAGGCCTTCAGTTTTGATCGACCGACCGTGTAAAGACCGTAAACAATTAGTATAACATTCACCTATAATTAACGTGAGCTTTCAGTTATAGTTATATGACTGTTAAAAAGTTTTTTGCCTTGATACGTTTTTAATTTGCTCTATTTTTTAAAGAAATATTAACCGGAAATGGGAAATTTTGATATTGTTGTGTAACGTATGGTGGTCATCCGGTTTTTTTATCTATAGAAAACAAAAAAAAATTGAGGTTTTAAATATTTATTTCACGGTTGATTATATTTGTTTTAAAAACAACAACAATTAGACGTGTGTCGTGTTAATGAATAAAACAGCTTTCGTTCTACATGAACAAGATAATAGAGAGAAGAAAGCTCATTTTTTAATTGACAGGAAAATGAATCTCGACGTCGTCCATAGCGTTAACTAGCACGCGTCTACCAATTGTGTGGGTGGTGGACGAACTAAAGAACAACAAAGAATAAAACAATCTCTATTGTTTTTGCATTAATTAAATAATAGGGTATTGTTTTGTAATGTTTTTGATGATTCTCGGGGTTAATTGTAAGGCAGGCATCGTGTTGAGATTTATTCAGAAGGATTCGATGTGACGGCGTCATGATGTTTTTATAAAACAAAATAAAATAAAAATAATAAAGTAGAACATGAACAGAATGTCCTGGCGTGATGTCAAGTCATTTGTCATCGCCCAGTTTACAAGGGGCATTTTATTAAACAAACCCTTTATGTTGTCGAGTTTGATCTAGGGGCATCACCTGGCGGAACATCAATTTAACACAAAGGGATGCTAGTTTAATATTTGAGTAATTTGTCATAGAAACTATTAAAACAGATAGACAGTGGGGGTGGATGTTACCGTATTGAGGAACAAAAAAAACTTTCAAGATTTTTGAGGAACTCTATTGACATGGTGTCAGTATTTAGGAAGAAAACATCACAAACAGCTGTTTAGGATATTTTGTAATATAATAGGGCTCAGCACGAGCTGAAACAGTTGAGAGAACCTTCTCTCTTCACTACTATACATATACATCCATATTGAGCTAATTTAATGTTTGTTGTATTATTAGTGTGTCGACCTTACACTAATTCTTGAAATTCTACAGGGCGGGGTTGCTAATGTTTGCATTTCCCGGTTCGTTTACTAAACGATCTCAATGATAAATGGTATTGCCATTAACAACAATATTCATTTAAACAGGAAGCTATAGTTGAAAGAAGAACAAAACTATTTTTGGAAATTATTCTTTGCATGCATGGTGTTTGTAAGGTATATATTTGTTGATTTTTGGATCATTTACAAAATTACTATAACAGACACACACACACAAATACATAATTCGAAATTTTTGCATTATCTACATCTAACATCTGTTTCAAAGTCGAAAATTCGTTGTTATATGAAATAAAAGCAACAAAAATTAATAGTAAGTTTGTATCAGTTCAATAACCTAAAAATTATGAATTCAATGCAAAAATAATAACAAATATACAGATAGAAGTTTTAAGTCTATTTGACTGTTGTTTGATGCCACTTTACCGAAGGAAGACTTTTTAATTTATGTCTTCGGGCAGGGCTTTTGTCGCCAGTTGTATAGCGAGAACAGACCAATTTATTTTTAAAACGGTTGTAAATCTTCCAGCTGTATTGTTTCTTAGACAGAAATTGGACGGTGTGCCCGTGCCTTTAGAAAAATCCGAAAGATTAACGTTTCTCAAAAACGAAATTTTCAGATATTTAGACCGACAATTACATAGTATCTAGGTATAGTTTTGCAGTTTTTATTTTTCTAGACGTAGAGATATGAAATTTTATTATATTTGATATGGATATAGTAAATGGGATATCAAGATCAGTTGTCAGTGGTTTTCCGCTTCCTTCGTGGCTTCGCAACAGTTATAATTACCGTATCACTATATCGTTTATAAAATGGATCAGTCATGTGATAAATTTGTGTAAAAATACCCAGATGTTTGCAATGGAATTTCAACTTATTGTTATAATTTTAATCTTGTTAAAAGTTTTTGATTTTTAATAATGCAAACAAATTCATACTTATATAGAGAATTGTATGAATGTTCTTTTCGTTTTTATTCGTCTCTTATAGGGTGGTCTCAAAAATTATGTCCGGGTGTAACAGGCCAGAGCGGCATGTCACTAACAATTGTTTCCGGCTCGTTGCGTCCATCATTCGATACGCAACCTTATACCTCATAGGGTGATCACAATAATATCTGTTTTCAACAACTCTCAAGAATCCATGTTGTATCCATGACTGTTGTTGTTGTTGTTGTTGTGTTGAAGATGATTGAACACTTGTTTGGCTTCTTACAGCATTTTATGAAATGAACAATTTTTAACGGAAACCTCTAGAGAACGTGAATAATTTTCATACAACTTTATCGTTCTTTTTCAATTTGTAATTTTCATTAATGATTTCAAACAATAAATTGAATGTGGAAAATCCAAGTTTTTGTAAATTTATTTGTCTATTTTTGGTGGTTTTTAATGACCCACATTTTTATTTTTGTTTGCCGTTTCAAACTTACGATTAGATCGTAACTTTGTAAAATCCATTTCCTGAATAGAAATTCTAATGTTGTTCTATATTTATAATAATTTTTAATGACATGCTGTCTAAAAAACCACGTCAAAGACTGGATCCACATCTACCAAGCTGTTCTCAGGCTGCTGTTTCGGACGGACAACGCTCATCAAACAGTTGTTACAGATGCACATATACATATACCCCGTGGGTTTTTCATGACGATGAAGAGACGCCACCATCAGCCGGATGGTCCATATTACAACACTAATAAAGAGCGGTTCTTCAAAGTCCCAGATTGTGTATCATAAACCTAATGTTTATTGTAACACTGCCATATCGTGCCTTTATAAATAACTGTAAAACATTTTATAGCATTCAGGCGCCTTAATTTCAGTCAAATTAGACAGCATCGTTCCCTTCATTCATCCATCCATTCAGATCAAAATATGAGAACAACAATATGAGTAAAACGAAGTATATACAGAAGAATTTCAATTTTCTTTTGTATAGAGAACAACTCTTCGCACGTATTTATTTATTTATTATGAAAAACGTACGATGTAATTTGTTGATTTCGCACGTACTTCTACAAAGATTGAGTCGTCTGTTTCATGATTGTTTGCGGTTAACTCATCGCATATTCCATTTTTCAACGTGACTCCTTATCGTTCGTCTATCTATCTTTCTTTCTTATTAAGTAGTAAATGTTGGCAGGATTGAGAAAAATTTCACGCTGATCTTCTGTGTATTGGCAACGATTCCCACGTTTTATAACACACAAAAAAAAACCATTACATACTTGTAACTTGTAAGTAAACCTATTTAGAATTGTTGTTGTTGTAGTAAATACTGCCGAAAGGTCATGGTTTTTCTCAAAAATACCTAAGTACTCTAGCTACTTCGATTTGACCGATTCGACTTTAATAATAATAATAGATGAACTGTTATTCGCCTTCGAGTCTAGTTTGAGACCAACGAAATATCTATCGAAGACTTTGAAATTATAAGAAATCATTGATTGGAACGCAAGTGAAAAAATTTTATTGTTGCATCAAAGAAAGTTGTCGTTTTTTTCTCTCCGGATTTCTTAGAAATTGTTCTTTTCTCACGAATTGAGTGACACTTTTCTTTTTCTTCAATTTTATGACAAAAGTCAAACTGGACTAGTTTCGATGTCTCTATTTGGCATTCTATACAACAATAGAGTCTTTTGTGTACGTTTTCTGTCCTTTTGTCAACGAAACTGGAACAGGTAGCCAATCTATCCAAAATGATTTTGATTTATTTCCTACTATTCATATTTAAATAAAGCTAATAGGAACGAATTTAAAAGTCTGCTACGGTCACTTTTATTTTAAACAATACGTGACAAATGGACAACGTATTTAAAATAAAAGGCTTTCAACTAATCGCTAGTAATTTATTTTACAGGACCATAGTTGAAATGTTTGTTAATGATATAGGGCTGTGCATAGTTTTTTTTTTTTGCTTAATAAAGGGTCCATTTAGACAATAAGTAAAAAGGGCACGACACATGTTTTCTATTGTACCCAAACAACAAGAACTGGTTGTATTTTTAATTCTTCGTTGTTTTTTACAATATCTCATCTGTCTTTTAGGATGTTGTTTTGTTTTTTTGCTTCGCCAATAAACATTTAACGGCCATCACAAAGTCAAAGTTGCTACAGCAATAACAACAATTTAACCAGTCAAATTTTATGACTATTTAGGGATGAAATTGGGCATAAACCATCTTAGGCGACAGATATTGTCAATTTTTAGTGTGTTATGGTTATGACAGGTTCCCTACTACAATATAATTTCGTTTTCTCCAATTCTTTTCTACTAATTTGCCCTCGTTCCGTTTACCTTTTGCTCAATTTTCTTCAAAACTATTTCTACCTGAAGATGATTTGCTTTGATAGAAACCGATTTATGTGCTTGAGATACAGTGTTAATCTTGGAAGATTGATTTTGTTTTTTCGTTGGTCCTACTTGAGATTGAATCAAATTAGAAACCAGAGAGAGAGCGAGAGAGAGAGAGAGAGAGATTCGTGAATATGTTCTGCTTAGGTTCACGCACCTGATTTTCTAAAATATTGTTACCTATTCAATTATTGGTGAAAGGCCTTTTTTTTCAGATTGAAAAAGAAAATTGGGAAAAAAATGTTAATAAGGATATTGTTGTTCCGTAAAGTTTCGACAACAAAAACTCACCTGATTTCAAGTCAAATGGAACATGATTGTTATTACCGGATCGACTGGTAGTATTATATGCTTTATGAATACTATCACGTTCCACAATCTTAAGTGCATTGATACTTAATTAGATGCACTATGCTTTATTTGTTATAGTTGTTGTTGGTGATGTGTCACGGATAATACAATAAAATCTCTACTTATAAGAAGGAATTAACAAAATAAAAAAAAAATTATTCCAATCGACTGCTTGATGATATTAATGGAGAGAATCGAATTTTAAAAATCAGTCGGGGGTAGTGCTTTCAACCATTCAAAAAACTAGTCATTAAAGGGTTGAATGAAATTGCCAAATCATTCCGAAAGTTAACTTCCTGTTTTTGTTATGAAAAATAAAATCAAATCAGAGCAGATGCTTAATAGTTTTATAATTGAATTAATTTTTTGAATAATGATGATAATAATGATCAACAATATGTAAATTCGACTATAATTCCATATAAAACCAACTCTTAATTGGGATTTCCCTTGATGACAATGTTTTCCTTTCGTTGTTATTCAAGCAAGTTGTAATCAATTTGGCCTTGATGGGTTTTCTATAGGTCACCTTTTTAAATAAAACTGGCACTTTATTGATGTTAGTCAACATTAATTATTTGAATACTAATGTTGTTGTGTGTTTTTTTTTTCCGTATGATTCATTTTGCATAAAACAATAAAACAAAGCTATCTTGATCAGACATGTCGCACACGCCAAAAACAAAAAGAAAATAGAGAAAGAAAATTTATTAAAATGAATATAGACGGCCGTAAATAATAAAAATTCACCCTTGACAATGACCTGGACGAAAAGCAAAATAATAAAACGTATCCGCCTCTAATTGTTTCATTGTTGCATTGATAACAGTAGCCGTTGGCTATTTAAACCCTCTATAAGGGCCGGTTCTGAAAACGTACACAGCCTATTATAAATATTCTAATGTTAAATTTAAGGCGTTACCTGGAATAAATCTAGGATAGAGGGTTGAACACTCCCTTGACCAATGGTCGTTGCATCCGTTTTTTATTCAAAATTATAACAAGATATTCCCCAATTTTGTTTTTTTTTTCTGTACAAATTGAATTATCAATTGTTGAAAACTTTATTAATTTTGACATTTTGAATAATAACAAATCAAATGTTAACAAAAATCTCCTGCTGGTACTTGCCGGTAACCCTTGCAGATGTCATTGGGAAAGATTCGATTATATAATAATTTTTCGCACGCCTTTTCTCTATTGTATTAGCAGCCCTTTACGGCCAGGTTCCACATATTGTTACAATATATTGGACCTACTGTTGTGAAAGGGCGTCCATTTCTTTTCTTTTTTATTTGATTTCAAAACAATTCCATTAATTTTAACATTTTGGCTATTTTCCAGGTCCATATTAAAGCATCATTTATTATGAATGGTGTTTGTGTTAGATGGAAGGGTTGGTTAGATTTAGAACGTTTAGATGGTGTTGGTTGTTTGGAATATTGTGAAGAACGTGCTGCCCAAGAAGATGCTATACTTAGAGAACAAATCGAACGATACAATCAACGTTTAAGAGAATTTGAAGATAAATCAAGAGGTTATAGACAACATCAGGAGCGGCAAGATCAAGATCTTGAGGTACGTGTCGGCGGTGGTCATCTCCAAAGAAATTATATGAAACTTTATTAATTGAGTGCATTGCGCTAACTAAATCTGTATTTTTCCAAAATAATTATCCTTATTTCTTATCGATTACCTAATTATTATTATTATTATTAATATTAATTAGTGAGAAGTGAATGTGAGTGGAAACTTTATTGTCTATCCGTTTTTTTTTATTCTTCAGTTTTTCTTTATAATTTTTTGTTTGCTTATGTAAATATTATTTATAAGATTCTGTTAAATGTTGATATTCTAGTTACCTAAAAAAACTCCTGATTGCAATATGTAAATATCGTATTTAAGAATAAACAATTTTACATTATTTATTTATTGTTTTATTTAATTTGTTAATTATTTTTTATTATTATTTTTTTTTGTTATTTTTTAAAGTTTTTTCTTTGTAGTTGTTGGCCTAGACAAGACGGTTTAGATTGTGAGAATCAACCGATTAAACATTGAAATGAGTTTTAGCCTATAGATACGTACCTACCCTTCTCGTTTTTTCTCATCCCAATTTTAGTTAATAGTGCCTTCTAGCAATAGATTCGATTAGGGAAAATCTGTTTATTCACCATGCCATCTCCCACGCAGATTTCTAGTACTTAACTATATAGGTACTCACCCCTCTGTTATAGATATATGACATTATTATCATTATTATTATTATACGTTCTGGTACATATTGATAGATTTTAATCCGATTTTCTGGGTTGCACCTGTTTTATTAATAGTAACGATACCTGCTGTCAACAGGACTTTTATTTATCGAATTTTACAGATAGATGATCACAAATAGCAAATTATTTTAACAAGAAAATTATAATAGTCTACAGATAGGTAAAAGTCAACTAAAATAGGAAAGTAAATCAATAAAGCAATAATTTTGGAGGATATACGATAGGGTCCGTTACGATAATTATAACCATTTTGACTGTTGTTAAATAAATGGAACACCATTATCCTTGGATTATTGAGTTTTAGGAGCTTCAACAGTTACCATAATATCCATAGTGTTCACAAAAATTGAACATAAAAACACAGTTTAAATAGTTATTTACTTCAGTCGGTACCTACCGGTATATACACTTTATTAAATCATCGAAGCATGAAATTCACGTGCGTTTCGTAGACGTTTTTCTTAAATAATTATAATAAAAGATAATATTGGTCAAGACTTGTTCAATGTTCAAACTCATTTCCGTCAAAATGTAAATAAATTCCCACGATAAAATCACTATCCATGACATAGAACTATAAAGCTTGAAAATGTGCTTTTTATAAATTCAACAACAACAACAACATCAACAATACAAGAACGTTTTAGTGAAACGCTGGATTTAAGTGAAATTTAAATCTTTTAATGACACCTTCTATAGATAGATCATGCTTTTTTCCTTATATTGTTTGATCAAAAACGAAGATATTTTTGGTATAATCCAAGTTGAAAGATGATCGTTCTTTGGTCAACAATAAAACACGGCGGAATTGATCCTTTAAAAGGCCTCCTTTTATTTATTTATTGATTTTATTCAAATTCAATTAAATATTTAATATGCATGGTGTTCAATTTGAATTTTGGAGGTTGTTATACTATTTATAGTGGAATTATTTTAATTGCCCGTCTCCATATCACTATTTATGCAGGCATACAACAAAAAATGATGTATAGCTACCTATATGGACCCTAATTTCCGCGTTACACGGTCCATCTATTTTCTAAACGTGCTATAAATGGAGCTATAGCATCGATATAACACTACACACTATCAAGACTATCAAGAGAGTTTTTACACAGGGATTAAATTTCCAAAAAAAATTTTTATCATGATTTGATCTTGTCACAGTATCAAAAATACAATAATCCTATTGGCACACGAAAACATGTGATTATTGTGTCGGTACTTTTTGTCCCTTCATCTTCCGCTATTTAGATTCTTTTATTTCCAACAAGAATCTTAAAATCAACGACAATTTTAATAGAGCTAGGGGGCGGGCATTATGTAAACAATTCACGAACGCTTCTCAAGAAGACATCTTCACCGACTCTCTCTCTAAAGATATTATTGAGTCGGTCGGTGTTTCTTTCATATTATAGTCTAGGATTAAATAATGACGAATTTCCTAATACATAAAAAAATCGGGGGTAGTAGATATTTTAAAATAGGAGGGTTGTTTTATTGCAGTTGCAGATATATTTTGATTTCAATTAAAGTATTTTATTGGATCAACCCCTATGGAATGCTATTATCAGCCCTTGGGCATTAGACAATCGTAGAAGGGTAGTAGTAGTAGAGCGACTGACAATACACCCTCCGTCATTAAAGAATCGATTTACTACTTGCAATGTAAAATAATTGTCTATACAACAAAATCTAGTTTGGAATTTATTTACGAATTTTCATAAAACCTTTAAGCTTATTATTATTATTATTATATTTGTTGTTATTATTACATCAATCCGGAGTTAGACATATGCTTAACTATACATAAAATATTGTAACAAAAACGTGGCCAAACTTGAATCACTATAGGGGGCATCATAAACACAAATATAAGGGGCCCCTAGTATTCTATTTAATTTTTTTTTTTTTTGATTTTTCACTTCGGCACCTTTTCAAATGTCAATATGTCTCCCTGCTGGGTATGATATTGTTGAAGGAAGTCTAGTTGTCGACGAGGGCCGTCTACCCCCTGGAGATGTTACTATTCGGGTGTCTAATAAGGGCGTTGATTCTATACTTTTACGAATTATAATTTTTTTTTTCTACTTTGCAAACTCTATTGTAAATATACAAGTAGAGACAGTTACCTGAATTGTTGCATTATCAAAACATTAATGTCAATCAAGCAGTTGTAGTTTATAACTTTAAGTAACAATAATTATTGTTAATAATAATTAAAATTCAATTGTTGATTGTTGATTGAATTCAGTTTGATTGATTAATCATCACAATTGACGTCAGTCAATTTTTCAAAACATTGCACTTGTATTATTTATTTATAGTATGATTGAAATCGTGTTTTTTTTTATTTTGTTTTTCCAAAAAGGTCGAGGGGGTAGTATAGTTGTAGGGCAATACGAACTTTATGTATTGATAGGGCCTATTGTGCAGTGAAACTGACCGATGGTAGGACTATTGTATTGTAGAGATTTCAAACTAAACAGGATGCAGAATCGCTGCAAATAACTGTAATAACATAATACTAGACTTTCGACAGATGATTTATTAAAAGCTCTAATTCTGCATTGAATGCCCTTTATTCATGTTGAAGAGGCATGCTAGATTTCATAATATATAATATTTAGACTTTTACGGAAATTTGGATTTATTACACAAAAAGGCAGTGATGTGTTAATTTTTCTGTTGAAAAGGCAAGCAAAATACACCGAACTTATCCCAAATAGACCAGAAATTTTCGAAATTTTTCGTAGAATAATTGGAAATCGTTACCAGTCTGTAATCACCCTCCAAAAAAATAAAAACACGTCACTAATCGTTCCACAAAATCTGTCATCAGTCATCAGTCAATCATCGCGATTGACTATAAAGCATGTATAGAGAAAAAAGCGTAACTCATTAAATTGAAGAATGATCGGCAGGCGAGTATTAAAACATCGACAAGGAATCCGAAATCGACAACAGACCCCCAATAAAGACTACAATATGCATATAACATACATACATACATAGAATACTGACAGCTTTTTTTTACTCTACACTATGTGTGTAGTAACTATACTACATACATGCAGTGTACAACAACAAAGATATATAGGAACACAGCATCGTTTCTAACGAGCATCGAGGGTGGTATTAGAACGAGGGGCGCGACCCTCGTAAATTAAAGGGCGACCTTTCAGTGTATATTAGACGCTACTAGCGTGTCAGCCAATCATTGTTTAGAATGACGGTGGACGATAGAGATTCCGGAGGCTCCCGGTACTTAATTATTAATTTTTTTTCGTTGTAAGCACTACGGTTCCGACATGTAATTAAACTGGGCTGTAATGATTTCCAGAACAGGTCAAATGGAAATATTCCAAACGAAATCGATTGAAACAATTAAGAAAATTCTGAATTTTCATTTAATGCATGGTAGTACCAAAACCACCTGACAACTAGTAGTGATTCAGTCAGTCAAGTCACATTAGTCTTATAATACACAACTTCTACATAATTATTAAATTAAAATGTCCGGGTGATTTAGAAATATTGGACGTGTCAAGATAAATCAATAAAATATTATTGTCTTTAACAATAAATATAAAGTTATGTTGTTGTTTTATTGCGAATTTATAATTAAAATCTTTGATCTTTTTATTACAGTTGAGAATGTCGAATAGTCTACATGGTGGTCATCATGGTCATCACGCTTCCGTGTCTTCTCGCTGCCATGGACCTCAAAGGTAATAATTCCTTTCAATTCATCTAATTCCTTATTTTTTGTTTGTTTTGTTTTTATTATTGGAAAATAGTAGTAAGTGTTTTGGATCACGTGCGAATTCGTATGATTGTGTGACGATGCATTTATTCTCAATCAACATAGATTTTGGTCAATATTTGCAAAGAGATCAACAGCAATTTTGTTTGGTTTAGGGTGACACTTGCTATACAGACACATCACAATTCAACTATAACATTGTTGTCGTATAGAATAGTAACAAGCGAATGGGGATGCTGAAGAAATTATCAATTTAAATAATGTGCATGCCCCATAAATAAAAAGGCCAGGGAACGGGTGCAAATGAGATCTAAATAATTTGTGACATCTGTTTACAAGTTAATATATGTCGGACAGATTTCGATAAAAGCGCAACGAATTTGGGTTTATGCAAATTCTGTCTGTATCATCATTACGAATGCATACTTACGTATATAGTTTTATTGATAATAGTCTGATTTTTTGGACAATCATACGGTAGATGCTCGCTTGCCTCCCCTGTTGTTGCTGTTGTTGTTGTTATTGTGACAAAGAAATCCAGGTAAAATCACATCGTCAAGTTTTGTGCCTCTACCGTCGGCTACTGTACTAAGTACTGACACTTTGACAATGTTGAAAGCTTCTCTTTTTCCAAAAGATTTACAGTCGACCTTATACAAGAATAACAAACAACTGTATAAGATTATAGTTTGGATTTGTATTGTACGATTGGAAATGAAATTGATATGTTTAAAGTTGTCCAAATTTTGTGAATAGTAGAGGGTGATATTTTAAATCGTTCCGACAAAAGTAAATTTACTATTTAAGAAGCTTTTATTCCAAACAACAAACAGAAGAAATTGACACTCTTATACTAAAATTCAATTTTATTTTTGTTACAGAGGCGAACGGAGGATGACTTAATTTAATTCCAATCAGAAGATCATCGACCTTATCATCGTTAATAATAATTGTGATATTTAGTTATAGTTATTTCAGTGTTATCTCCCTCCAATAATAATATTAATAATATTAAGTGTATACGATGATATTTCTTTCGATTTTTGTGAATTCTCTAAAACATATCTTGATAGAATCTGTTCCATCCGACTTTCCAATTGTAACAAGAATTATGTATGGTGTGTTGATAAAAAATATAACCAAACCCTTTATGAAATAAAACTGTGTCTCAATGGAATACAATAGTGTGTTTCTATATAACCACCCTTTCCCTAAATCTGTGAAATTAGCGACATGTGCAGTCGTTTATCTTGAATTATTACGTCACACTTGTAACTAGACGATTTCTCTCAAAGGAGTCAATTTTGCAAACCCCCTGTTAGAAAAAAATCATTTAATTTTTTTGTTGTATGTTGTAATGATAGCAGATATTTCCTTAAAATTGTTTGATATTTATCTCAAATATGACACCACTATATAGGTAACGTATAAGAGATTGGTCGTGGAGTTTTATGAATGTATGAAAACATGTCTACAGCTTTTCAAAATAGAGCTAATCACCGTACAGAAAAACATCCGGGATTAATGTCACATTAATACAATCATATAATAATAAAAGGCGTCAGATATCAATATAAAAGCACTATAGTAGTGTTTTGAAATTTTGAAAGCATTATTACTTCTCTCTTTTCAGCTGCACTAACGGTATAATCCTCAAATTATATGTTATGGATGTTGGAAAATCGTGTACGTATGTATGCACAACAATAAAATTTAATTTAATTCCCAAAATTGTTTTGACTACCAACAAGACTTCCTCAAGTTTGTCAAGTGTTGTCTATATATTTTTAGTTGATAATACTCCAAAATAATACCAAAACTTTGACACATTTCCCTTGGGACAAATGTCACAAATAAATCTTAACACTAATGGTTTCGCACCACCAGAAACGGATGTAGATAATTCATTAAGAACGCACTCTTTGTTATCGGTTTCCGATTTCGATAAACGATTAATTATTTAATTATTGATAACTTTCACTACAATTGGACAAAAAACAAATAAAAATTCTATAATTTTATTAAATAGAGTGGATAGATTAAAAGTAGCGTACTGTTCCAGAAAACGGTAACGTCACGCTTTAACATTTAACAAAAATTGAATTTCATACACTTCGCTACTCTTCATTCTGCCTCAATGATTTTAAATTCGAATGTTTAATACAACAACCCTTTTTCAACTATTATATTAAAGCAATGTTTTGGAAAAATCACACCAACTTAATTATGTTGTAACAAATGTTTTGTTGCCAATTGTTATACAAGGCTTGTCAATTCTACTCTCTTTCTATTACTGCTACCACCCAAGAGGCGGTTTTTCGCCCTAAAAATTTAGGGGCCGTTAGAAAAAAAAAACACCAACGAGCGAGAGAGAGATTCAAGACAACTGGTATTTCTCAGCCACAGACAAGATTAATTGATTTTTCTATTGTTTGTAAAAATATTAGTTGGACAATAGTTGAGGATTTTATCGATTGATCTGTCTGTTTGATTCATGTTAATTATGCATTCATCTGAAGGAGTATGGTCGCGTGACCACCCATGGTGGCACGTGCACATCCAGATTTAATCCCAGGTTAATTGGTAGGGTATTAAGTTGGACGTGATTATTGATTTTTATTAGAATTTTACGAAAGATTTCTATTGTTATTATTATTATTATTATTATTATTAAAAGTAGGACTTTTATGCTAATTACGATTGTACAAAAGGAGTGGAATATTCGAAAATATTCTTGTCTATATTTGTAGAAATTCCACAAGCTTCATATTATTTATTCAATGACTAAACTAATCGATTGTTATTTTTTATTGTTATAGCATTATTATTGTATTGTTAACTAAAAATAAAAATAAAGGAGAAACACTAAACAATTGTAATTATGAATTGTTAATTGAGACAAAACAAGGAGTATTCGTGTCTATATGGGGACTCTGTTGAATAATTCAACAAATTCCTACATAATTTTAGAAGAAAAAAAACAATAAATTTTACAAAAATCCAATAACAACCACCACCACCACCACCAAGTTCGGGGAATGATACATCAATTTTCAACAAAATAGAAAAAAAAATGATCGATTGGTAACGCTGTCTCGATTATCAAAGGATTATCACAACTAAAATGATTGTAATAGTCTACCCTTGCTTTATATCATTTTTTGTTATGTTAAACTGTGAACGTACGCCTACTATTTGATTCTTTTTTTATTATTTTTGTTCATGATAAGAATATATCGCGAAAAATATATTATAGTTAAGGGTGTGTGTGTGTGTGTGTGTATGTGTAACATTAAAGTTATCTGACACGTGAGTCAGAGGATCAGGTGTGGTCCTGTTCATCGACAGGAGGATTACTATTACGCCTTGCGTCACTGATCATCAGTGAATTGATATTGGAGAGTTTGAGTGATCATATTGTTTCACGCTCAGCTGGACTTTTCAACGTTATTATACTTTGATGATGAGAGGGAGTTGTATAACGTATAATTACCTACGACCTGTTCATTTTTTATGTTTATTATTTTGAAAATTACCGACTAGTTTTCTGTTATTGATTTTTGAATTGGTACCAGATTTTTTTATTTTTTAAAATTACCCTCTAGACGATTTATGAATAAATAATCTTGACGAATATGTCTTTATTTAAATTGGTGATGGCTGCACGGATATGGAATGTTTGTAGTTGTATTTAGTACAATTATATAAGCGCGCTACCCTATGATATAATATTGTAAGGGATGAAAGGGTAGAATTTAGGTCCGTTATACAAACAAGACTAAACTTGGTCGCTAACATAGCTATATTTCACGGTTTTTAGATTATCTCTGATCTATAGGGGGGCTGTTATTTAAAATATCAACAATATATCAAATTTTTTTTATAAATAATAGAAAAAACAAGTACAGGCAGCTAAGTTGCAATATTGTTGCTTTATTTCGATTGTAGAAATTGCCACGAAAAATCTATAAAATAACCACAGAAAAAAACATTTTCCTATAGATCTCTTGTGGTTTTCCAATAGTGTAACTTCACTCAACACCATCCATATATTCAGAGAGACATAAAATTAGTGGTCTTCTCTTTGTTTTGTTTTATTTTAAACATTAGTAATAATAAAAATGAGACAACAGTGTAGATAGAAAGCGACTTCGAAAAAAATAAAGAATAAAACGAAAAAAAATATGTAATAGGGAATAAACGTGTAATAATAAACTTGCCACGATTGATTTATTTCAAACAAAGAACAAATCCGTTGGACCGTTAATTATATTCCTTGTCGTTGATGATTGTTTTCTTCAATTATTTCTTCAACTACAAACAAATTAACTTTAATCACAAATTAGTAAAACAGTTTAACTTTCATTTGTAAAAAACTACAAATAGTTGATTTTGAAGCATCTTCTAGCCAAAATTATACAAATAGTGATGAATGAAATTTTGTAAAATTTACCTGTTTTATCCGTAAATGAATTTGCATTATCAATAACATGTGTACAAAGCAGGTGTAGTTTTCCAACACAAATCAATTCAAATCAAGCGTATCTGTTAACAGTATCGTTAATCATAATCCTTTAGTCAGATTTAAATAAGCCTTTATAGGGTGATTTATGCAAATTATCAATATTGATCGTTGATAATTGAAAAAATTCAATTTCTCTTCTTGATAATACACGAGATTTTTCTTAAAAATTCACTTTAATTCATACTCACGATGATGATTAATTAATCTTTTAAAATTCTATTATCAATACTATTAGATAACACACATCTGTTGGATAATAGATCACGTAGACACAAGTGTTAAAACGTGTTCATAAAGACATGACACGTGATAATATTGCTCTTGCTATACTAACTACTCTACTTCCACATATACATATGATCTATGATGGATAAATGTTATATGAATAATAACAGGGGGCTGTTTTTCATATTATAACAATATGCAAACTACACTTGTCGTTAATATTAGATAATAGAAAAGGGCGTTACATGTTAATTATTCACCGATCATACGATTTACATATTTTAAAAGGACTATTTTGCATAATTCGGTAACTTTCGAATCGGTTTGTTCTAGGGGTTACACTTTATTATGATCAAATATTGTACGAATGAACAGGATGGACCATACAGTATGCTGCAACAAAATTGGTATACCACAAGGTTATAAGAATATTTTTATACTCTCCTTGGTATACCATCTCCATCCACTCAGGAAATATTAATCAACGGTTAGGTTTGCGTTTTTCAAGAAAGCAAACTACGAAATACTTTACAGGTAGAATAAAATCCAACTAGAGATGGATGGGGTCAGTTATCAGCATTTTTACATTTCTGACTCTCCAGTTTCTTTTTGTCTCGTTCTAACTCACGTGAAATATATGAAAGTGGGTGATGCTGATGCTTTTTCCGATGTGTCTATTTTGTTGATAGCATACTGTATATCAGCATTCATTCGATTTTCGTTTCTTATACAAATTTCAATCAATTGTGGTAGCCAAATTCGTATTCGTTGGAGTTGGTTGATAAATGAAAAACAATAGATTTTATGAATTTTTCTTTTATTATAAATATTATTATTACAAGAAATAGTTTGCTTTGTATTATTTATAACATTATGCAGTACAATAAAAGAGTATTAAATAATAATAATAATCATAATAATAAAAGTTATTAATAAGGATTGGATCCTGGTTAAAATTCGATGAAAATGTACAAAATTAAAATCTGATGGCACATGATAATTTTTTTGTTTGTTTGTTTTGTTTCGTTTATCAAATTGAATATACAAGGCAAGAAAATTTACATCAAGATTATTTGTTATTGAATTTTGGTCAAACCTTAAACCATTTAAATGTTTAAATATTAATCAATTTTTTCTATTTATTTATTAAATGCATTAAAAATTAATATTATTAGTTTTAGTAACTTTTTCTATAATAAGTATCAATCAATCATCAGTGGCCGTTGTAATGATTATGATAAAATATAGGTACAACTATCATTGATAAAACGTGTGATAATGGACGGATTGAGGTTTCTCAGTTATACTATCATTGAATCCGATTTGTAAATCAAACAATAACAAAATTCAAAGCAAACACTTTCGGGTAAAAATCACAATTTTTTTCTCTTAATAAAAAAAACACAATTAATAAATAATAAACGATGAAAATTTGGTAAAAAAAGTATTCATTAATAAATCAAATGGATTACCAGCCATTTGTAGTCTTCACAATAATACCTCTCACACACTAGCATTCTTAAATTTCAATAAAGATAATTTCGGTGGCCGTTGTTGTTGTTGTTGTTGGTGATGTCAGTCGAATGTTGTTTGTATTAACATAAAAATTTCTTTAAATGATGTACCTAGAGCGCCCGTCATTGTTTGTCTTTTATTTAAAAATGCCCGTAAACCGACTAGGATTTCATGACATTTCATTGATTTTTGATAACGTTCCTCACGTGATATATCAACACCAAAACTACCACCTGGTGAATACATATTTGATTTTATCACATGACCGAAATGACGTAAAATTAATTTCAATGTTGTACAGCCTGTTGTTACGTATCTGAAACAATAAATGGAAAAAATTGTTATTCTCTTTTGTCAAAAAATAGTTGAGCTTTACAGGCGCTTAAAGCTCTTCAGAAATAGTTTTGATTGATGTCATAACTTTAGTAAATCTTCGTTATTTCTTCCTTTTCTTTATATATTATTGAATCATCTTGTGTTTCCCCCTCTGTCTGGTTGGATAAAGCAAAAGACTCCGTATTGATCCTTTTTCAGTTTATTTACCAAGCGCCTCAAGCTTTTCAAGTTTCTATTATACAAGACACGGATATTTCTATGTAACGCTTTCATTCAATATAAAAATTGTAATAGAAATAAATATATAAATAAAATGAAAGGGGGGTCTCGGTCGTCATCATCACTAGTCAATGTTTCGGATATTTTGGATTAGTGGATTTTATATGGCAATAAAGTATATATTGTCCGATGGCCGGTAGCCGGTAGTATTATAATTGATATTTCAATATTCATTGGTGTTGGTTGTAAAAAGGCACGCGTCTTTTACTAAATCAAAGAATAAAACCCCTTCCAACACCCCTGTCTAGTTGAACTATTATAACTGTAACAAAACTAAAATCGAACCGACGGCAATCCGACACGGTTAACCCTTCCGTCGTGTGAAAAACAGTAGTAGTAGTCGTAGAGTAAAAAAACGAAGACTACAACAACACCTATTGATGATCTCTTTTTGACACACTATTGTAATGATACCTGGGGATAATGTTTGCATAAATATTACCCAAACATATTCAAATGTGAAGTATTCTTAATGTCACTCAAATTCTCCACTAAACATTGTTTTGTTAGAATAGTAATGATTTCATATCACTACTACTACCTATATGTACCTATATAGCATAGCAACCCGATCTAGTGTTGATGTCTTGTGTTGTTTGTTATTCAGTATTTGTCAACGCAGATATTTTGATGAGTTTGACACTAGGCTCTTTGCTTTTTCCATAATGGACCACATATACGTATGCTAACGAGACGAGGGCGAAAAAAAAGGAACAATTGCAGCTGTTAAACTATTGACGTCTTTAGGGCGTCATTAAAATCAACCCTATTATATACAAATTTCAAGTATTTCCATACTTGTACCACAAACAGAGAAAATAATGACGATAATAAAAACAATAATAGTAAGAATGTTAAACAGCAACTAGAAGTTGAAAAAAAAAATGTTTATTTATTCCAACAATTTTAAAATCTTTCAAAATGAAATCAATCAACCCTTATATTTACAACTGTTCACTATAACTGCTATTAGTTTTAATCGTTACCTTTCATGTTTAAGGTGAACTATTCGTTAGGTAATGATCGATTTCCGTTCATTTTTAATGTTTTGACATGTAACAGTAACAACAAATAATACAACAACAGCATACATAACTACCCAGCTGACGTTTCCTTTGGCAGTGGTAAGCGTTAAGAAGAGGATGATGCATTTTTTTCCAACAATTTCAACAAACAAATGGAACAAAAACCATGAAACATGTTGAACACTTTAAGGCATTAGACAGTCAATTAACGTGTTTTCAAAAATATTTTATAAAGAAACCATTTACAGCGCCTCAAGCTATCCTTTCGAGAATATCCAATAAGCAATACAAAAAAAAGGGTGTTTTATAGAACTTTTTATTTTGGCAATCATATACGGTTAAAATGTAACATTTTATAATTTGTATATTTGAGGGGGATGCAACTAATGTCCGAATATTATAACAACCCTGTAACTATCCAATTCTTTTCATTCGATACATAATGTCAGCGTGTGCATATTCAAATTGCATCGATATTAATTGTTTTGTTAGAGATGTAATGGTTCAAATTGCTTTTCAATTGTGCATTACGCACGATTTTCATTGGATACAAAATAACGAATATCTATTACATCAAACGCATTTCCTATATAAAAGTGTAATAACAATTAAAGTGTTGAAGAAAATGTTTGAATCACACTGTGATAGCACCGAATTTGTGAGAATTGAAACGATAATCTGTATTGCGTGAGTTGAATTTCTAATTTGAATAAAAAGAAAAAGAACAAATAGGAGAGATTAAAGGAAATGAATTCCATTTTGTTAAGACCTAGTTATCAGGCACACGAATAAAATTTGAATTTTAAATTATAAAAAGAATTATTATGAAAATTATTAATTCACAACGCAAACAATAAATTTTTGCGGTTTTTATAATATTTACAACAATAACATATTTGTTGCAACAAATAAGACCATTGTATTTAAAAAACATAACAGGATGTACTGATAAATGGGTAAGCTTACAGATGGTATATATGCAACCGACTATACAAAGGCGACAGTGCTATCTTGGAGACAGAAGCTGTATTAACGCATTAACAAATGCAACAACTACAAAAGCGCCATCTCGTAATAATATTGATTATTAAACGGGGATTACAAAGTGCATTGTGTAGGCAACCCAAAAAACATACTTACGTTTCGAATTTACTTTGGAGTAACTCTTGGATCTTTGGCAATATCATTACACACATATCCAAATTCCATAATGTACTACAAATAGATTAGTTTTTTTAAATTAATGTCCGGTAATTAATTTAATAATTATAAACACTTACTATTTATGATTAAAAACATTTAATAAGTCTATAAGTACAGCAATATCACCCATGGCTAAAGCTGATTCAATTGCAGCTTTCATGTCTTTATTTCTATATTGAGCTAAAACCATTTTTAAACTTCTTTGACGACCTCTTAACATTGTCATCATCGGTTCATAGCCTCTATGTAAAGCATCCAAAACTTCAGCTTCTGACATATCAGGCATTTGATGTTGGAAATCTAAAGATCGATGATTTTTCTACAAAAATGGATAATTTCCAATAAATTTTATTGATTTTTATTTATTATATTAGAAAAAAAAAACCTACCGGTAGAAAATCGTCAAAATCCAATCCGACAGGTCGATCCATTGGTATTGGTATAAATTCATCATCATTATTATTAATAATAATATTACGATCAGGTGATGTTTTTGAATTATTATTATTATTATTATTATTATTAACATAAATATCTACAGGTGTATTATTAATATATGTTGATGATGATGTATTTTTATTGATTGTATTTTTTTCATTATTACGTGTACTATTTGGTATTTTTGATACATTCGGTACACTTGAATTGAAATTAGACCGTGAAAATGAACTCTTTCTTGATGGATTCCTTGATGATGGTGTTGTTGTTTTATTAATATTAACTTCACTAACACTATGTCTTATATTACTATTACTAGTTTTTGTTGTATTATCAGGAACATCTTTACAACTACTTTGTCTCTGTAAATTAAATCTATAACAATAGAAATGAAATAAAATAAAATCACTGTTCAATCTTAACAGTTTTACCTTGGTGTTTGTAGTTGATAGGATTGCTTTTCTTGTTGTTGTTGTTGTATTTTATGTTTATTTGGTAAAATATTCTCACGATCTTGTTGTTGTTGTTGTTGTTTCTTTATTCGATTATTGTAAACTTGATCAAGATTTGATTTAGATCGTGAATATTGTGTAGAATTAACTGTAGATTGTTGATTTTTATAATTATTAATATTATCATCTAATGATAATGCTTCTAGATTATCTGTTGGTAATTCGGTTAAAATTTGTGGTTCAGCTGGATCAACAACTATAATAGACAATGGATTTTAATAAGAAACAAAAGGTGATATTTGAAAGAATCATTCAAAAACAATTCATTTAATACCTGTAGAATTGTGTTCCGGTTGTTGGAATACTTCAGACTCCGGTTCCAATAAAGGTGGTGGTGTTCTGATTAC
>JAZBGY010000684.1:0-10972 GCA_037414755.1 Lydus trimaculatus | reverse complement strand
CAAGGTTCCCAGTCAAACAACAGACGTCACCAATTATGTAATAATACGACATTAAAAACGTGGCATAATACCTGTATTTACATTATAATAACGTAATCGACACCCAGTTTCACAGGTGAAAATCGTCTATTTGTATTAATTAAATAATAAAACAATGAAAGGAATGTTCCAAAATAAAAAATAAATGAAATAAACAATCATTTCCAGATCAGTATTTGATGTAAATTTAAACCGAAAATACGCAATAAGAAAAATTGTATGCGTGTTGTAATAGTTTGCCAAAGAATGTGTTTTAAAACAGCCACACGACATTTTAAACAGCAACTTTATTACTTTAGAACCAAATGTAAATAAATCTTATTCAAACTCCTACATAACTAACATTATTTGAATTACATTTTAGCAAATGTATATTAAATATCAAATGAGAATATTAATTATTGTTAATCCCAAGACTTGGACAATGTATTATTATTCGAAACAAGTGTCGCGATCGATTTCCTATTAAACTCTGTCTGCTATTAAAAAAAATATTAAAATTTCAATCATGTATGGTTATAACGTTCTTTTAAGAAGAATAAAAGTTCATATTTCCGCCGACAAAATACCTCCTTCATTTCTTTCTTCTCTATCAAATGCGTCTATGTAATTAAATTCCACTTATTCTACCATGCAAATCATCATCATCATCATCATCATCAATATCATATAAGAACTTATTAGTTGAAATTTATGATTTATTAGAAATTTTCGAAAAATTACATTCAACTCAAATTAGAGAGAAACCGTTTTGTTTCCCACACAACAAATGACAAGATAACAGGACATGTGAATAAGCCCGAAAACTATAACTATTGTTCTGCATGACAAAGAACATGTTTCTTATTATTATTATTATCATCATTTTTTAGTAATAAATAAATAAGAGACAAACGATTCGACCAAAGATCTTGTTGTTTTTCTAACTCACTACTACAACTTACATCCTCGTCCTTTAAAAATTTCATTATAATCAGTTACATTCGTTACTTCAGCTGTTGATTCTTCTTCTGGATCTGTGCCGGATGTGCTTTCTTCAATTGTACTTTTAACATCTAATGAACGATTTTTCAAACTAACAGGTCGTTCAGCTTTTGAAAAACTCTTTCGTATACTTTGATTCGGTGTAAATGGACTTGTTACAACACTATCTAATGTTGTTGTACCAAATGGTTGGACTTTTTTCAAATCAACAACATAAACTTGTACATTTGTTAAATGGAACGATGCACCAATCTGTAAATAAAAAATCGAAATTAATTCATTAATTAAAATTAAATTAAATCTCAAATGAAAGTAAAATAAATCAAATTTATTATGACGACTTTTCTTTTTGATTAGTTTAAGAAAATTTCTCTAAAGAATTTTCTTAATTTTGTCGCATTCATAATATAAGCCGCTTTCTTGGTAATCAAAATATCACACCGCATCAATTGTTTATACATTTTTAATAATCCTTAAACAGACAAGAATAATTATTGATATCGAATGATGACGTAAATTTAACAAATAAAGATTAAAATAAAAAAAACAAAACGTGATAATTTACATGAAACTGACAAGGATAAACTAATCAGTGAAAAACCTTAGAATTCATAATTTGGCAATGAAATATCCAAAATTGGTTATATTCTTATAAACAGAGTATACAATTTTAGATTTAGAAGGTTAATGTTTTAATTTGATCAAAAACTACAATATTTGAGAGCACCAAATCCCCACAATCCGTCTCTGACTACCACTAACAATGAGATTAATACGATTATGTTATTAAAAATTTATCTCACAAATGATTCATTCCAATTTAAACAAATCATTATCATTATTATTATTGTTTAACAATTTTGCAATAAATTTTCCACGAATTTCCGGTTTTATTTTACAACAAAATACATGCCATACCTATAGGATTATCTATCCATCAATCATTAAAGTATAATTCTTTTTTTTTTGTTTTGTTTCTAATGAAATAAATCAAGATTTTATAAACAATAGCCTCTATCCTGACATGCCTTTGAAAATTGCATAATGTGCACAATGACAATACAATTTTATTACAATTATTTTTTTGCTCCTCTCTCTCATTGTCTCCTAGATAGTGACGCATATAGAAACATCAAACGCCCCAAAAATGGTACGTTAGGTAGAACGAGATCTTATAAATAGTAGAATCTTAAATATTTCCAATCATAACTAATGGTAAACTTGTAATTCAATATGGTATCAATCAATTAACAGGAAAACGAACCTGTATATCTGTATTTAAACAATAAAAAAAAACAAAACAAATAAGAGAGTATTGAACTTGGAATTGAAGTAAATAATTATAGTTTTGCAAAAAATAATCATTATAATCATCCAACTATTAGGGAAATAAATCAAATTTCACAAATAGTAACATGTTGTTTTTCTAATGATAATCACCTTTAGGTAAAATACTAGAAATTTTTTAATTTACACCTACTGAATGGCCTTATAAATATAGACTTTTCCAATAAGTTGACTGTCTAATATCAAGTTATGATATTTTGAAATTCACTTTCTATTCATCAACTGATAATATAGTTTGAAAATAACAAAATACCACCATAATGTTACTATTAATAATAATAATAACAACGTCATTAACAAATTGTTAAATCAATACACTTTTTTGTTGTAGGTGTTTTTTTTATTGTTGTTGTTAATAGTTGAAGAAATTGGATCGATAACGTGTGGCGGGTTGAAAATTCGACAAAGAAATCTGTGTGTATGTAAAGTTGTCGTGTTCTTTTGCAATGTTTAGGCGATAATTTGGGTCAATTTCTTCAGGAGAGAAAAAAAATCAATGAAAAACACGCTAATACCACCTTTCTACTTTGTATAATTGTAACGATATTTCTTATTTAAAAATAGAACTGTGCAATTCGTAGTTTATATAGGAATATTGGCCAATCTTGACGGCCTTCACGTGAAATATTTTCAAAAATTTATGTAGGGAAGAATAGAGCATTAGCCGGAATACAATGCAACAAATATGTCACTATTGTTTGTAAACTACTCATTGTCAGTAATAGTAGGTAACAGATAGGTACAAAATACATTAAAAGTTTTGACCAACTATACATCAATTAGATCGAATCTTCTAATGCGGTGAAAGTATTCGCTTTATCTAGCAAATAAATGACTTTGCAGGTACCAAATTAGGATAAATAGCACCTGATTAGGTTTCTCTTTGTTGTGATTTTTCTATATCAATCTTATACGTTGTATATTTGTTGTCATTTACTTTCATTTTTGAAATGCAATTAACTTTGGTAAATATACTTTAATAGATAATTAACAAATTTTCTCTAAATATTGGTATTTTTAGGAAAACATGAATAAGTAATTTTAACGAGTGACGATGGGTTAGGTTTATGTTATCTATCTATTAATGGGTCATTCCCCCCTTTTGATAGATATATAACCATTTTATTTCAATGGAATTGTTATTTTCAAGTAAACGATTTTAAACAATGCAATGTCGTTCAAATAAAAATTGCATTAAAACGATTAATAGAGGAGTCAGTCTCTTTTAATTCAATTAACTTTGTTTTGCACATACACACAAAAAAAAAATAGACAAACAGGTTTCTGAATCATACAAAAATAACGCTTTCTATATTTATAACAAATAATATTCATTGTTATGATTAAAGAGGATAATGGAAAATTTAATAAAAAAAATCCAGAGAATCCACCAAGGAAAATTTCAATCAACAAGAAATACGAATTTAAAATTAAAAAAAAGTGGGTGTATACTTATGTACGCACATCAGAAGTTATACTTCTTTGGCATTATTCAAAATCTAAATATTAACATTCATGCTAAAAATTCATACAAGGACCTGGAACGATGAAAGTAGTTTAAGGCGATGTATTTATTTTTTAGTTCAATTTAAAAAAACCAGGCTTTATTTTTATGTAAAACTAGGAACTTACAGGTTGTGACAGTTCATCTAGGAACATAGGAGAAATTACATCAACCGGGATAGTTTTATAGCCTCTATCTGTGTTAAAAAGGGATGGCTGGTGAATCTTTATAAAATTACCCACACGCAAGACCGTCGTATGTTCCTAGATGAAATGTCTCAACATGTATATTAGAATGTGATCGCATTAGAAATTGACATTAATATAGAGAGAGACAGAGTCCATTTTATGGAGATAAACTGAGAAGTGAAGCCAGTCAATATAGGGTACTTATACATACAGGTTGAGACATTTCATGTGGGAACATAGGGCAGTCTTGAGAGTGGGTAAAAATTACAATGATTCTACCAGCCATCTCTCTTCAACCCAGATGAAGGCCATAAGACTGTCTCGTTTCTTGTAGTTTCTCCTGTTACTAGATGATCTGTTTCGACATGTATTCACAGTTGGCTCTATTTAACGGCTAAGGCTAAACACATAGTGAAGCGGCGAGCAAAGCAGCGATGAAAGCGGAGAGCAAAGCGGCGATCGTATGTAGCGTTGATAAAAATTTGCCAACACATAGTGAGGCGTATAAAATCGTGCTGCTATCACGGATATGTCTTGTAGTTACCTAAGTACAATCAACATTTCTACAAAAATATCTAAAAAATCCGAAAACAATTTATACCACCATATAGAGCATTAAAACACCTTTCAAATGAGGGGCTACTTGACCCCCCTTGCTATGTAAGATTCATTAGTTGAGGGCTGCCGGGGCTGACGCAACAAAGTCGCGAACGACATTGAAACGTGTCCCCCTCAAAACAAAAACCGACCTGTCTCAGGATTTTTGCTTGAATGATTGTTTTTTGGTCCCACAGAGGTTTTTTAATAAAAACACTACTTATGAATGCCTCAATTTCCATTTTAAGCAACAATTTGAACAGCGATGATAGCAGAGAATTCAAAATTGTTTGAAATCGTTGCTTTGCTCTAGTATCACAGCGCTGTTGCATCGTTGCTCGTCGCTCCACTATACGCGGTTCAATAGGAATGCATTGATTTATTTTCGCCGCTTTGCTCTCAGCTATCATCGCTGCTTTGCTCGCCGCTTCACTATGTGTTTAACCTAACTAGATACTGTCGTTTTTCTATGCATTGCGCGCGCAACTCCGTCAGAAACGAAAAATTTCACTCTCAGCGCACCAAAAGAAGTATAACTTCAAAACAGTTAGATTATGTATTGAGTTAATGTTATTCCAAATCGTGATAAGAATAAGTTTTACTTTAACCAAATTACAATAATATTTTTTAATAAATTTTAATATAAAATGCAAGTCATAAATGCAACAGAAGATGAAATGTTTCAACACACAAATTAAATCAATTATCTATAAATGAAATGACGGGGAATTATCTCAATTATTTACTTTAATAAAAAAAGAAAAAAACCAACAATTTGTTGCAAGTAAACGAAAGAAAAAATCCGTTTAAATAGATTCTTAGAATATTGTAAATATACAGGTTGAAACAGTTCATCTAGGAACATAGAAGAAACTACAAGAACCGGGATAGTCTTCGTATGGGTTGATAGCAGATAGCTGGTAGAATCTTTGGAAAATTACCCATCAAGACTGTCTTATGATAAAATTCGACATTATTCTATAATAGAGAGCTTCCATAAGAGAATCGTTAACATATTAATATTAATAAAGAAGTATTTGTGATATTAAACATTAACGTGGAGATGTGGAAACTTTAATACAGATTACTACAACAAATAATTAAAATTATAAAACTGTTTTAGAAAAAAAAAAAACATTGTCAACAATCAAAGTCTGATTTGTTGTTGTTTTCTTTCACATCCGGTTTTTGATCATTGATCCTTTAATGAACCAAACATGAATTGTCATTATTTATTTTTACAGTTAAATATATTCCAAACGTGTAATGATAATCTAATGATAAAACAAAAATTCTATAATAACATCAGTAAAACAAAACAAACAATAATTACAGATTTGATGATGATGATTCTCATAAAGCTTTAATTATCAACAATTAGGGCCTATGCACACGACGTCTTAATTGTTAAGTGCAATTAAGACGTGCTGCAAACTTAATGCAGTCGCAGAGTGTGCAGCTGCAAATGCGAGTTTTTTGTCAGACTCGTCAACACAACAATAGTAGAAATAGTAGGATAGCGTTGGTCGAGGCTACGTTGGGATTTTGGTACTGTTTTTAAAAAGAAAACGTAAAAATAAGCTGCATAACTATTGGATACACCCATTTACGAGCGACAGATGATTGTGGTTGAACGCAATTTTGTATCGCGTTTCATACAAACGTAAACAATCTACGTACTATAATGAATGCGCTTGAAACAGACGTCGTCTGCATAGGCCCTTAGTAGTTGCAGGAGAATTATTAATGAATCGTTCAAAAGATGCCAAATCCATTAACTTCGAACATAAATACGATATAATAAGAAACTTGATTATATACACGTGAAAACTATGAAAATAAGGAGGGCACTTCCGCTACGACAGGCTTATATTTCGTAAAATTGTCTATCTTGTAATTTACATAGAAAACATTACAACTAGCAAACTAATCTATAACGGTAGTTTTTTTTCTCAAAGAAAAATTAAGGTGTTTTTTTTTAAAACAGTTAAGAAAAACAGTAGCAAAATTTCAACCGACAAAAACAAGTCCTCTTCAATTATTATGAAAAACAACATTAATTTCATACTTGAGACATGAAAATAAACACGTGAAATATGAATAATTGACTTAATACCGAATATCTTGTATAATCACACACATCTTTTAACACTTTAATGGGATTCAAATGAGAAATCTTGGAAAAAATAATCATTCAAGTGGAACTTCTCTTTCTTTCTACAATCTTAGCAAGCAGCAATCAATAAGATATTTAGCTACGGTATTGAATAATATAGAAATTTTTGAAATTTTTCTTATTGGAAAAACAAGAATTCTCTCATCGTTTGTCATATGATCACCAACCAATAGATCAAGTTTCTAATATCTAAAAACTGATAATTACAGTTATTGAAACATAAACTATTACCATTATTATTATTATTAATGGAATTATATGTAAAATTGTCCGATAAAATTCTATGATAAAGAAACACAAAGTGTATTGTGTTTATAGAATAGAAATAATGAAAAACTGCGATATCGTATAAAACAATATAATAGAAATAGGTTAAAACAACATAATTTTTCTATTCGACCTTCATATTTTTTTAAGATAATTACGTTTAAATTTCTACATTTGTGAATTCTACCTACTCGTATAATCTTCCGCCAATATAGTCAAGGTCTACTTTCTTTCATTATTATAGTTGTTGTTATTTATTTATTTAGAAATATTGATTGAATTCATTTTAATAAAGGTACGTAACATACGTAAGTTATAAAAAGAATGAATCGACTAAAAAAAACGAATTTCCGGGTAAATGTTTTCGCTTTAATGGGAATTACATTTCTTTATAGTTCATGGTATAGCAAAAAAAAACAAATCTTCCGGGTTTACTATTATTTGATCAAATTTACGTTGAATAAGTGAAATTTTTGTAGCGTATATTTGAGTAAACATAGTCATATACAGGTTGAGGCAGTTCATCTAGGTACATACGAGAAACTACAAGTTTCTTCTATGTTCCTAGATGAAATGTCTCAACCTGTATATACAACAATAAAACTTTATTTTATTAGGTAATTGTTGTTGTTGTTGTTGGAATATGATTAAATCTTACCAATTGATTTTGGGCGATTGATATATCATTAACCCTACTCCAATTCACTGGTACAGTATCAAATAATCGATTCGGTTCCCAACCAACAACTTTCAAATAATCTCTAATACCAACAAAAAGACACTCCCCATCTGGATTAAAACATAAACACCTCACTAAACCAACATCTCTTTCACATGATACAACATTGAAATTTTCTAAATCAAATAATTGCACTGAACGATCCGAACTACCTGATGCTAATAAAAATTCATGTGGATGAAATTCAACAGATGTGATTGAATTTAAATGTTCTGTAAATTCTTTTAATACACGTCCAACACGTAAATCCCATATTTTGATTGTTGAATCATCACTACCAGATGCTATCCATTGTCCATCTGGACTAAATCTAATACTATTGATTGTTGAACGATGTCCATTATATGTAAATATACAACCTTTCTTACGACTATCCCACATTTTTATCATACTATCACCACCACCACTAGCTAATAATTCACCATAAGGATGAAAATCCATACATTTTATAGCATTTTTATGTCCATTTAATGTACGTACTAATTTTGCCGCTTCTAAATCCCATACTTTTAATGCACCAGCACGTGAACCAGCACAAACTAATTCTTCTAATTGATTGAATTGTACACATTCAATTGGTGTTGTATGACCACTTAAACTCATAAAACAACTTTGTTTACCAATTGCCCATAAATTTACTTTTTTATCATCACCACCAGTTACCATAACACGTCCAGATTTGTGGCCTAATGCTAAACAATTCACATTTGCATTGTGTGCCATAAAATCCTCTACAAAAGACATAACCAAACAAACAAACAAAAAATTGCAATAAACAGTAATCAATATTTGTAAAATTCTATTTGTTACTTACGTAATTTCCATGACCGATTATGGATTGATGCCATGATTTGTTAAATATGATGAATTCTATTTGGTGGATTACAATAATGAAACAAACAACAACAAAAAAACACACAACTTCTATCAGTATTTCGTGGTTAGGTTTGTTGTTTAATTTTTATAAAAACTCTCATTTTAAATGCGACACAATCAAAATCCTGTTGTTCTTTTTTTTTAGATAAAAATAGAAATAGTCACTTGGATAATTTGAATTCTTTTAAATACAACATTGAGAACGGCCAAATTAAAACACAGACATACGCACACATTTATTACTTTCAAGTTTCTGTGACGGTTGTCTTTCAATATTTGTGGAATATGATGATGATGAAAGTAATGAGAGTGCGCAGAATTACAGTTTTACAAAAATTTAAACACAGAACTGAAGTAAAATAAATTCAATATTTCAGTTAAAACTTCTTATTCGAAGGACGTCTTCACTACATCTACCATTCTAATCTGTATAATATAAAACTAGTAATTTTTCATTTTATAACCATATAGTTGGCAATAGTTACAGTAAATGTCAAAGTGACATTTGATTTCTTCGACTAACGGTAGCTCTACAACGAGATGTTGCCACATCTACTTCTATTATAAGACGTAAGAATACAAAAATCTGCAGCGTGGATGCTTCAAGTAATTCTAAATTTTAAGTATTAATAGCTCTCACTAATGAAGCACACTTTTAGTACTTATTTCCATTATTTTGATTAGTTCAATTTTTTAGTTAATACGGAATTGTAGATAGTGAAAGCGCATCCGCCATTTCTAACATTGAATAATTGAGTTAGATAGGCAACCAATAATACAAGCAATACATATCAAATTTTATTTCTACAAATGCGAAATATTACAAAACAAAATTAATTTATTTGGCTTTTAATTTCTTAGTCTTCTTCTTACTGGCAACCGCTGATGGACCAGTTTTAACATTCCAATAATATAATAATTGAGCAACTAGAACACCATTAGCTAATGTACTAGCAATATACGTTAAAATAACAATCTGATCACCAGTTTCTTGAATTGATGTGAAAATTCTCGCTAATGATCCCATAAATAACATAATTAATGTTATAGCTGACAATTGTCCAGTATGTCCATTCTTATAATTACTAAATGCTTGTGCTAATTTACCACTAACAACAATAAATATATTACAACCTTGTAATGACCATAAGATATTTAATGGTGTAAGACCACTCATTAATACAAATGTAATTGATAGATATCCTAATAAATATAATAATGCTTGAATTGGTGCACCATTATAATACAATACTAAAACACCAACTAATACAGTTTGGATTCCTAGAAATGAGGCATCACCCCATGCACTAAATGGGAATTGTTTTAAAAAACTATAAGCCATATAGATTGTGATTGCTGTTAAATCTAATGTAACACTTAATACACTGATGCCTTCACCGCTCTTATTTTTTAAAATCTTTATAATTTGTGGTAATTTAACTAGAATTGAACCGAGAATTATACCAAGACCTAGACCTTTACTTAATGTCGAAGAAAAACATGGACCTAAAACAATAAAATGATTAGAATAAACCGTTAAAAAAAATATATTGTAAGACTTACCATCGAAAAAATCATATTCTACAAGGTATTTATCTAAACAGTGTGGTGTTATGATGAATAAGGCCATTTGGCGGAATAAATCTAATGCTGTTGTGGTCATTTTTCTTTAATTTTTTTCAAAAAAAAGTCAACATTTAATTCAAATCGAAAACGTTAACACCAATTTTGGACTTTACGGATTGATTTAAAGATCAAGTAGGTACACGTCATATGAATGTCACACCATTTGACATTGGTTGTCAACTGTCAAATAAAATTTTTAATTAAAATTGATTCAAATTTAAAAAAAATCTGCCAATTTATGATTTTAATAACGACTTAATCCAATATTAATTCGAAATATTCATTTTATAATTAATTTTTAAGAATTTTACAAATTATTTTTACTAATTTTTACGATAACAGTTGGCTATCTTGGTTAGTTCCAAAAATTGTCCACCATCTTTTTTCAAAGGTTCTCGTGATATTTTTGCCGGTTGTTTTTCCTGAATTTCTACAAATTTTAAAGGTTAGTACATGAAAAATGGTAATATTTCAATAATTCTATCAAAAAACATCATTTTGAATGTATACAATATTTATATCATAGTCATATAATTTCCTAACCTATATGATTATCAAGGTTCTTACTAGAGGTGTGCTTAGTGAATTCGATTTATCGATTTAAATCGATTCATGCCAAGTTTTGGATG
>JAZBGY010000683.1:0-45306 GCA_037414755.1 Lydus trimaculatus | reverse complement strand
CAAGAAATCTATCTAAAATACAATTATTGGGGGGAAAACAATAATTTTAAAAAATAATTATTTAGCAGTTATACTGTGAAATTTGTGTCATTAACGATCAAGCAACCGTGACTTGGACGAATTAACAATCATTCGAATTATTATTATTATTTTATAATAATTTTAACACAACAACAAGACCTTGATGATTTGATGATGATGATAATGACGAGCAATCTAGTTTAAACTTAATTCGATGGTTGTAGTGTTGGAAATTACTTCAGAAAAAGGGCTACAATTACTAACTTTTCAATTAATTGTAGCCTTAACTAATCACAGAACTCTATACATACCGGAAATGGTGAAGTAAATGGACAAAATTGAAAAAACCTTTATCTCCTTTTAGTCTGGAATACTTATTGTTGTTGAAAATATCTTTCAGGTAAATTTTAAGGTTATTTACTTTATTCAACGTTTAAAGATTATGTTGAAATTTTTGACAGAAAACAGTATTGTATTTTGTGTCCACATCATCTAACGATAAGAAATAATACACTAGGTGCGTATGTTTTTATTATGGTATTCCTTAAAGGCTTAATTCACTCTCCTAACAGAGTTCTTTACAGTAAGCCCCAAGATCCCTACAATACAATTAACCCTCAGACTTGACAAGAGGGGATGAGTACAGCCCGTACAAATCACGGGGTCCGGAGTGGTGGTCATAATGAAATGCTATTGTTACTAGGGCCTAGACCCTCTCTTGTTCTCTCTTTAGTCCTAAACAACCCCTAGTGCACTTACCTTAAGTCAAATCCTTAAAATAGTTGTATTATTTTATAAATTACCATTTAATTGAATCCGTTATGAATATTTGTCAACGTTACACGTTATTAAACATTCACAAAACACTAACACTTCTACACGAATTCTATTTAGTATAGCGCTCGTAGCGTATCCACTGCTGTGCGTAGTTCATGATATTATCTGTGTAATTTTGAGTTATTACAGGGGTTTCAGTATAAGGAAACGACCGATTGTTTGCCACTGCCAAGAACTACCAACCCACTCCATTCTCCATAGGAATACTTGATCCTATGGAAATCTATAATGTAGTGGATGATGTCGTTAGTTATTGCGCTAGCAACGCACTCTCAACGTACTAGATTCAAAATTAAGTTACTTGTGGACCAATACGAATCTTATGGTATAGTAGGAATAGAGATGGCAGTGGTACTGCTGGTCGTCTGTATGATTAACTACTAGCGTTACAAATTTAAAACATTGGTCAATTAAAACTGTAGAGAGACAGCTGTTTGACAGTCGTTGCGCAACTGTAACATTCGATTGAGTGATTGCTGAACGCGGCCTTAATGTTTACGGATTAAAATAATAGAGCGCCATCTACCAACCGATGATTGTAGTAACTTCAAAAAATGGCGCGCTAATTTATCAATTAACAAACCAGAAATGGTAAAATTATTAATTTTTATTAATTTTTTTTTTGTTATCTTTACATTCAATAAACATACCATAACATTAAATTTCAAAGACACCAATAACTCGAAAAGTTTTTTTTTTGTTAATATTTTTTTTTGTGTTTTTTTTTTCATCTGATTTTTATTAATTATTTCTAAAAAGTGCTGAAATTCTAGAATTTTTGTGTGTTGTTTTCTTTCATTTTTTTATAATATTAATTTTTTTGTCCTTAAATTTATACAATTTTTTCGACACAAAATAACAATAATAATAATAATAACAAAATTTTCGTAAATCAAAAAAAAAAACAATAAACAAATTCGTTGTTTTTTTTTTCTAAAGTTGGTAGAAAATCCACAATTAGGGCGCGTAAATCAAATAAAATGCATCTAATTAGGGTAGATTAATACGACAACATTTACAGTAAGTTTACACCCCTCATCTGCTCTGCATTTTCCCCAGATTTTATAATTAATTTTCTAACGTATTGTTAGAGGTGTTTCTGGATCAAAAATACACAGACTGTTAACATGACCGACTTTTGCCTATATCCAGTTAGTCGGAGAGGATTTCAGACGTCATTGTATCGGACTAACGCACGGCGCACGAGTTGATGATGTGGGCGTGTCTCCGCAATGACCTGTGTATTTTTGTACCAGGAAGACCTCTAGTTGTGTAGTGAATTGAATCTGTTTACACCATACTTTCAGACCGGTATTGTGACGCAATAAAGTAAAGTGTAAACAGAATCAATCATAGAGAGAGAGAGACAAGACATCAACAGGACCGGATTTGCATAATTTTTCTTCTTTTTCTTCTTGTTTATCTCTTAAAAACATTTACATAAATTTTTTTTTGTGAATTATTACAATTGTTGGTTTCTGTGTATTGGAAATTATTTACAAATTGACTATTTTCTGGATTTAATTTTTTATAATTTTTTTTTGGGAACTTTCTTAAACATTAAAACCTTTTCAGTACAAAAAATTATCACAGTTATATAAACATTTAGACGTGTGGGAAAAAGAAAATTTAAACCAAAAAAACTCAAAAATAACTCAAAATTATAGCGCAATTTTTATTTTTAATAAAGTTTGTAACAAAACAGAAAAAAAAAACGAGAAAAAAAACCGACAATTTTTTCTAAACTTATAAATTACAACTTTTTTTTTTTTGTTGATTTGTTTGTTTGTCTGTAAGATCACAAGCTACTTACACGAAAAAACCTAAGAATAAAGATATGCAAAATAATAATAATTATAATAATAATAATAATAATAATAATAATAAACATAATTAATAATAATAAAAAGGCAAAAATGAGAAATAATCCTAAAAAAAATCAACTACAAATTCACAGAGCAATTAAAGCTTTTTTTTTTTTTCAAAAATTACTTAAAACTCTTTATTTCCGTATATTTTTTTTGCAATTTTTTTTTTTTTAATAATTTTTTATTTATTTCACCGAATTCACCCCATTTACCCCCCACAAAAATTCTAATTTTTTTTTTTTTAATGAATAAACTTAACAGTTTTGCATAAACGTTAACGTAACGTAATCTTTTAGCATAAATTTCCATAACTGCACTACTTGTTGTCAATAATAATAATAATATTTACAATTATTACAAAAAATTAACAAAAAAAATTTGTCATTATTCCTCTATAAACATACACACATACACACATTTTCAAAAAAAAACAATATTTAAATTACGCGCGTAAATTAGTTGTATTAACACCTAATAGATGGCGGTATTTTTTTAAAAGAAAATAAAACGAATATGGCCCCCATCAATTACAAAAAAAAAAAACAATAATCAAATCTTCTTTGTCGAATACAATCGAAAAACAATTGAGCAATTTATTGCAAAATATGGCGCCAATTTTGAAAATCTAACCTTAAAACTATTGAGCTTATTCCAAATAATAATAATAATAACAATAATTAATTAAATAGTAATAATTAGAAAATTACAAAACAAATTCTGTATCTATTTACAAATTGAGTTGTTCATGGAACTGTCTTTTTTATTACTTAAAATTTATTAATTAATTAATTCAATTAACTAATTAATTTATGAATTTATAATTAATTATATTTACATTACACAAATATAGACATAAAATGAGTGGCACAGCCTACTCTTTTTTTGTTGCAATTGTTAAAAATTAAAACAAAACAATCATTCTATCTTTGTTGTTATTACATATAAAACAATATGTCTTATTCTCTCTTTCTTTCATCATTCAATCTATCTATCTTTATCTTTCTATTTAATATATATACCCCCACCATTTTCGCATTATTATTATTATTATGATTATTATTATTATTTATCTTTAAGACCTAATAGAGAGTGTTCCATTAGACTTGTATTAGGTTGATGGGCATAATTACGTATTTGATGTAATGAGATTAATTGATTTGGGAAACCATTGGTTGGTTGACTTTTTGGTAAATCTAATGTATTTTTTTGTTGGAAACTTAATGCATCATATATATATGGACGATTTGGTGCTAATTGATGATGATTTAAATTTAAATGACCCGCCATTGAATTGATTGGTGTAAATGCTGATGTTGTACCACCCCCACCACCACCACCACCACTATTATTATTATTATTATTACTATTATTATTATTATTGCCACTATTTGTCCCATTATTGTTTGTTGTTGATTTTGATGTATCGTAGGTATTTGTTAGATTTGGTGTACCTGGTGGTGGTGGTGGTGGTGGTTGTGGTGGTGGTTGATGTGGATGATTTTGACTTAATTGTTGTCTTATTATAACTAAATCTTCATTTTGTTCTAATATTTGTCTAGGTATATCATTTGGATAATCATGTAGATTTTCAGCACTATCTGGTGATACTTTTGGCCAATAGGGATGATCTAATGTACCACGATGATTTAATCCTGTAGGGTAGTTTTATAAAAAATTAATAATTTTAAGTTCAAATTAAAGGAAGACTGAACAATATAAATCTTAATATTAACAAATTTATGAATTAGAAGAGTTGGAATAATAACGAACTTACCTAAACCGGTACCTATTGGTGGTCGTTTATCTGTACGTTCTGCATGTTTTTGCATATGTTTACTTAAATATGTTTCTTGTGTATAACTTTTACCACAATATTGACATATATGCGTTTTCAAATGTTTACTTTCTTTATGTTTTGGAATGTGTTCTAATAGTGATGGTTCATCACTAAAACATTTATAACATGAATTACATTTGTATGGTTTATCAGTTTGATGGCAACGGCTATGTGATTGTAGATTGCTTAATTGTGAGAAAGCCTTCTGGCAGCCAGGATGTCGACATCTATCAACAAAAATAAAAATTGATTTTTCATAAAACAGACGAAATTAGCCCTTTTCCCCAGTTTCGGTTTCTTTGGAAAAGCGCTATAGCGGCAGTACTGTTGTAAGTAGGGACCAATTGTTTAAATTAGGTGTCGATAGGTGGCGCTGACTGTAATTGGTCCCTATTTCGATTACAGCGCTATCATGCGAAATTTGGGAAACAGGCTAATTAAGTAGAAACACAATGACTTACTTGTAGGGTTTATCACCAGTATGTGTACGAATATGTTGTTGTAGATGGCTTAATTGTGTGAATTTCCTTTGGCATATTTCACATCTATATGGTTTAATACCTAAATGGATACGTGTATGTTGTGATAGATAGGAACTGTTTGCAAATGCTTTACAACATTGTGAACACTTATATGGTTTTGCTTCACGCATATGAGCCTGTGTATGGAGTTGTAATTCAGCTTTTGAACCAAAAACCTATTAATAAACAGAGAAAACAAACAATAATTAAACAAATATTCTTATCATATATTGTTCTAGATTTTAATTGTCTTCAAAAACTCAATAAAACAAATCTAGTAGGCTAGAATATTTGAATCGAATTAAAGGTTATAATTTTCTAACCTTAAAATAATAAAAAAAAAAAACAGTTGTCTAGTCATTATTATTGCAAACATGAAATTGTTACAATTTCCTTCACAATTAATTGGATATCGGTAGGTGTTTGGACATTGAACATGACCATGGTAGTGAAATTTGAAGGTTAATTGATTTATAAAAGATAGAGGGCGCGCGCCAAAAAATGGGAATATAAAAGGTGAGATAACTATCTTATAAAATACAATTATTGGGGGGAAAACAATAATTTTTAGAAATAATTATTTAGCAGTTATACTGTGAAATTTGTGTCATTAACGATCAAGCAACCGTGACTTGGACGAATTAACAATCATTCCAATTATTATTATTATTTTATAATAATTTTAACACAACAACAAGACCTTGATGATTTGATGATGATGATGATGACGACGAGCAATCTAGTTTAAACTCAATTCTATAGTTGTAATATTGGAGAATTTTGAAAAAAAGGGCTACAATTACTAACGAAATTTTTAATTAATTGTAGCTCTCTTTCGAATAAAATTTTTTTGAATGAAAACGTATAAAAATTGTTTTATTTTACAACAACGACAGTAGAAAAAAAAAAACACCGAGAATTAAATATAAAAGAAAACAGAACAACTTGGCCACATGTTAAGCCAACTGTGAAATGATTCCAAGATTGACCTTCTCTACCAACTATCTATCTCTTTCTATAACGTACATATAATAATATCCCAAAAAAAAATAAAAATAATTATTTTCACGGTTTTAACTTTAGTTGCATTATTATCAACATAATTAGGGTGCGGATTTTTTCAAAAATACCGCAATTTTTTCTCCCCCACCCCACCCATCCACCAAAAAAAATGGCCAACTAGATCTAATTCTGATTGATTCTTTACAAACTCATAAAAATTATAAAATATGTGGCAGTTGATGGTTGAAATGAACACAAAAAAAAAAAATCTCTAAAACACATCTAAATGTGTAGAAGTGTTGGTGAAGTGTAGTAGTAGTAGACATTAGGTGAGACGTAAGAGACGAAGTATAGAGAATTTTAGAACTAGGAACTAGTTTTTTTGTGTGTGTGTGTGTGTGTGTATGTGTGTATATCTACGATACCAACACACACTAAAAAAGTAAGAAGGAGACTATTTCGTGGCTAGGTCATTTGTGGCGGCGGTCCTCCTCTTTCTCAACATAACAACACACACACATATACGTAACAAAAAAAAAAAATACACCATCAAGGTCAAATGTTTGCCGAAAATTTTCAATTCAAACACCAAGCCCTAACAACAAACAACAACAAAAAATTATTAAAATAAAAACAAATTCCGCTATTATTTTAATTAATTTATCGTTTGTTTTGCGCCATTCAATAATTTTTCACAGGTGTTAGAGAGAGATAGTTAGATAGATAGAGAGATTAGTAAACGGGAATCAATTAATAAATCAATCAACCAATCAATTTGTGGAAAAATCTTGAAATCATAGCCAACTATTTGTTTTGTTATTTTTACAAAAATTAATTTATTCAAATTATATACAAAAATCAGAAGAAAAAAAAACAACAATTCCGGATCGGACAAAATCTAAACTAATTCTCTTCAAAGCCAACTAGTTTCAGGGACATCCAATTCTTTATTATTATTATTATTATTATTATTATTATTATTGTTTTAATATCATTGATGATAATTTGATTTCATTCTATTCTTATCAGTAAGTACCGGAAATAACCCGAGAGAAATTTGAATCACATTTTTTTTGATAACAACAGAAAAAAATCGATAACAATGCACACACATATCACACAAAAAAATGCTTGGAAACAAGTTGTTTTTTTTTTGTGTATTTTACAACAAAAAAAAAACATTATTTTTGGCAACGTACTCAACCTTTATCACATGCATTGAGTCATCGAACTAATTAATTGGAAATGACCGATAAGAATTTGAAAAAAAAAAAAAACCGCGCCATAATTAAACCAATCATATTGTTCGATTCAAAATTGACCAATCCTATTTGTTACGATGACATAATTCGCAACCAATCAATGTATTCGAAATTTTTTTAAATCATCCAATCACATTCAAAACATAGCCTTCTATACAATTATTGTATTTTTATCGTTAATTAAATAGCCTGAAACGACTTTATTATTATAAGTGTCCCCCTTTTTTTTTTTTTTAGATGATTTTAAGCCAACTTATGTGTGGCTTTTATATATTGACACACACACACACATACAGAGTATATTTATATACTTAAATGTGTTTGTATAGACACTTACAGAGTGTTAAAAAATTGATTTTCTAGACAATTTTTTTTTTTAAAAAAAAAGCCTATCCGCTATTTATTACATCATGGTTGTGTGTGTGTAATCAAACTACACATTACATATATAGTAGTCATACTTGTGATATTATTTCCGCAAATGGAAAGGTCAAGGCTAATTCTTTTACATAAATATTATCGGTGTGTGTGAGTGTACACACACAAATTACTTAAGAAGTAATCAATTTCGAAAAATCATAGTTGGCGCGCTTATACGTCATAACGTAACAAAGTTAACTGTGATTATTGAAAAGTTTCAATAGAATCATAGTAGACTGTGGAGAATAATTGTAAATAAATTTCAAAAAATAATAACAATGGCGTGAAAAATTGATTTTCTTCACTATTTATTTATTTATTATTATTGGTTAATAATAAATAAATAATTAGTTTTTTTTTTTTAATAATAAGAAGACAAAAATTAGAATAATCCAACGCCAACTGTGTTAAATTATTTCGTATAATTTTGGGGGAGGTACAGAATTTTACCTTTTCTTCTTGGAAATTCTCACCAACTGATATCGGTGTAGGTGGTGTTGATGGGGTTGTACCTCGATCATCATCATTATTATTATTATTATTATTACTATTATTATTTCTCCCTTCTAATGACCTTGAATCATTCCTGAGATTCTCTAAATGTGTTTTATATTCTCTAAATTTGAGATCATTGATATCAGATGGATGATGGCGCATATCTTGTGGATTATTACCACCCCCACCCCCATTATTATTATTATTATTAGCACTATTATTATTTAAATTTGATACACGTTCATTATAATTATTATCACCACCATTATTATTATCACCATTTAATATTCGTTCAGATGGACTAAGATTGCCACTATTATTGCTATTATTATTATTATTACCACTTGAATTATTACCACTACCACCACCACCACCACTACTACTACCATTTAATAATCGATTATCTAAATGTAAATGATGGTCCACTAGATTGGTGCCCCGATCTAAGCCACTTGATTGTAAATTAATATTACGTTCACCAATTAAACGTTCTAGATTTGTACGTTCTTGTAATAAACGATCAGGATTTAAACTTAAATTTAATTCTAAATGGGGATGATGATGGTGTGGATTATGATGATGATGATGATGATGATGATTACGGTCCATTAATGGTGGACGGTCTTGTAATGTTGTTGTTGGTGGTGGTGGTGGTGGTCCTAAGCCGATACCATTACTATTACCACCACCTGATGCTGTTGTTGTTGTTGTTGTTGTTGGATGGTGGTGGTGATGTAAATTTAAACGTAAATCAACATTACGTTCATTTAAACGATCACCTAATGAACGTAATGTATCTATTGAACGTTGTAAATAATTTGTTGAATTATTTTCTAATAACATTGGTTGGTGGTGGAAATCTAAACCACCACCACGATATTCTAAACGACCCTCCAGTTTGGTGGTTGTTTTTATAAACAATTTAAATTCACATAAACACAACAATTTTTTTTTGTTTTAATTACAAATAAATAACACCACAAAAACACACTTTTTTTTTACATAATTATTTTATAATCAACATAGAAAAAACAACGTTTTATTAATAACTGCACTTGAAAAATCGTAGGTGGCCGTGACAACATCGGATGAAAAAAATTTGTGAACGAAACAAAAAAATTTTCACCGGACTACTAAGTTTTTTGGGGTGATGTCTCGATTTTTTTTTGTTGGTAATAACAGATTTTTTTGTATAATTTCGTTTTAATAATAACAATAACAATAATACAACACCATCGATATATAGCAACAATTATTTAACAAAAAAAAAAAAATTAAATTTTTTTCTTTCTTTTTTTTTTTTGGTAAAAAACTCGTAGCGTTCGTGTCGATGGCAAAAACTATACTAAACGCACACACAACACGCTAGATTAGAAAAAGTCTGGCTGGTCGCGGCGTCTCCAGCAGCATCCGACATCGCGGTGTGCTGTGTGAAATTGGTAAAAGTGGTGGGGTAGGCACGACGAGCACACTATATGTATATAACTACCATATACACACACACACACATTTAAACACACACGAAATATTATAGACGATGACGGTATATAGTGGGGCAAAGAGGGTAGTTAGATATAGAATGGGGGGCGTCCGAGGGGGGACCGACGCGACGCAAGAGGAGTTTTGATAGTTACGTAACGACATAACACTAACACACAACCTATACAAACTATATACAGTGGAGGTGTATCCTATAAAACAAAATTTTTCAATAAAACCCCATAAAAACAACCCTTAACTATTCTTCCAAATTGCACCATTTCTATGATTATTATAATAGTTTTAATTATTAGGAAATTGGTGGAATTTTGTAGAATTATTGAAAGTGTCCTTGAAAACTTCCCCTCTAGTGTTGCTCCTACCACCACCATTACAACCGCCCCCAATTCCATCTCTTAAAAATTACACCAACCCATCAATACGGCCCCGGTCTATATGTCTGTCTATATTTGTTAGAGTTAGAGGCGGCATTTATTTTTTTCAGACTCGTGGCATTAGGGGTGGTTGGTTGGTTCGGTTGGTTGAGTAGTTGGGGGTTACTTACACGTTTTTCGGCAAATCGATAAGATTATCAAACATTCATACAACGACGACAACGACAGAGAGAGAGAGAGAGAGATAAAACGATCGATAATGATTAGGCCACGACCTCCAAAATTATTATCAAAAAATAATAATAATGTTGCTATTTAATATCAAAAAATTTTTGACAAGTCAAGAGAAAGGATAAAACCAGAAGCGTATTACAAAAAAAAAAAAAAAACAACAAAATCCATCAATTTTTGGGTTTTACAATCGCGTTAACCTTGGAACACCAATTTTAATCTACCTCTTCCATCTATCTATCTCTTTTCAATACATTTATCACAAATAATTTGCTATTTCTTTTTAATTACCTTTTCAAAAAAAAAAAACACAAAATTATCAAGTAAGCGTTTTTGTTCAGTTGTTTTTTCTATTCTTGCTAGTCTATCTCCATTATTATTATTATTATTATTTGTGTATATTGAAGGGAATTTTAAGGTCAACGACACATACTACCCCTATTTTTTGCGCAATTCATTTTATAACACACCGACAAAAGGGTAGTTGTTACTATTATTGGTAATATTTGATCAACACTAACAATTATAGGGTAATATTAACAACCAAAAAAAAAAGGGTTGTTTTTATTATCAACAAAAATTTTATGTTTATTTCCTTAGAATTGTAAAAGGGTTGTTCTTAGAAAATATCGTTTTATTATTGCGCAATTTTCGAAAGTTTACCGTAATATTGACCAGATTTCAAGCCAATTGAATTCGTTTGGTTCTTGTTGGAAGAGAAATCTTCCAACAAAAAATTTTGTTTTTTGAAAAGGGTTGGTTTTTTGCTCGATATAATTTGTCAAATTGTGGTAGTTATAATATTAAGTTGTAGCAAAACAACCCTTAAATTTCCCATCATTTACAATTTTGCACCCTGTCATTTCGAAAACAATTTTTTTTCTTCTATTTGGGGCATTAGGGAGGAAATCTATTAAACAACTGACAAATGACTTTGTTCTCCATATAGGTGTAAGACGACCTTAATCGATTTTTTATTTAAATTATCAAGTTAGCCTTTTAATAGAAATGACTGATTACGTTGCATCAATAACAATCAAAGAAGGCGGCAAAAAAAAAGAGTGGTATGTGCATCGAAAAACATCCGATTATCAATGTCAAAAAGACACGTTAGAGACCAAAATTGTTGAAGTGAGATAGAATCAGTGTGTTGGGGGGAATTTTTCTCGATGTAAATAGCAAACAAAAACAGTGGAGAAGACCATGTCTGGTACGTTTCTTTTTTTTTCTCACGGCGTTTTATGCAAATTTCATCGTCAAAATATCTAACAAGATGGATTTTTCGAAAATAACAACAACAAAAAAAACAGTTGCCCAATACAAATCATCTATAATTTTGTTGATTTCATCAAACCCAAATTGTAATTCAATAAAAAATTGTACAACTAGACGAATTTTTAGGGGATGTATATTTTGAATATCATCGAAAATATAGAGGGGTACGTTTTGAATGACCAAGGGTCAAAAAACTAAGGGGCGATTTTTTTTTTGTCCATTATAACACAGCTTTAGAACGTTTTTTTCCGTTATTTAACGGATTTTTTTTTTGGTTTCGGCCAAAAAAGGCACGTGCTATTTTCCGGTAACCCCCCCCCCCCAACTATATCAAATTAAAATCAAATCATCTTTGCTGTTTTACTGATCATCAAGGATGCCATGGATGACCTTAATAAGGTAAAATCGGACCAATAGGTAGCTAAAAACAAAAGAATTATTACGAGATTAAACCTACTTGATTTTCTAGATTATTTTTCGGCTGATAGAAGAAAGGGGGTAGTCACCCTCTAAAATCAATCTATAGAGATGTTAAATCAAGTGGTATTGAAGAGAGAGATAGAGATACTTTTTATGGTAATGCGACACTAATAATTCTGTCAACATTTTTTTTTTTCAAACCACCATAAATAGAAGGGTTGGTTTTTATTTGGAAGAATCAAAAAATCACCCTTTTGTACGTAAAAAGGGTTCGATTATTTCCAATAAGATCATTCTCTATATGATAATCGGATAGGGTTGTAGTCGTAGTGGTAGTACAGTGGAATAATATTTAAGTATTAAGGGGTTGTTATATTGTTGTGATTGATTCATTCTATCTTTATCTGAAATAAATTGGGGTTGGTTTTTTTTTTATTATTATTTTTATTTCATCTAAAATGTCATGATAACAATCATATGTGGGTTAAATATTTTTCGCAAAACGTGTGCCTGGCTCGTGATTATTATATAGTGGTGGTGGCGGTGGTGGGGGTTGTGATTCAAAAAAAAATAAAGGGATGATGCTGTAATTTTTTTTTTGCCCAAATTCTTCCCAATAAACACCTGCTAATTTCAATCACCATCTGTTGACTATCAATTGTTTTTTTTTTCTTAAGGGGGTGGTTATTTGTATTCAACTCAAATATAAAAAAATTATAGCCTACTATGATCATATGTTGTGTCTTTTTTTTGGGTGGTAAAAAAATCTCAGACAAACGAAATCGAAAGTGTCTGATTTTCTATCTTTATCTTTCTATTTTAAACTACCCTTATTTCACCACCCATTAATAATCTACAACACACGTATATACGTATATAGAGGGTTGTCCAGTTGTTCTCACTGAAAACTAAAACTCGTTCAAGGTCAAGTTCATCATCACTAAAATTCTATATCACACAAAACCCACCCTACTATTTTACATCTCTCTCACTCTCACATTAGTTACAATACGATTATGAGCTATCTATCGTTGTCTATTCATATTTATTTTATAGTGTAGGGTGGTTATTTTGATGCCCACCTGTATTTACCTGATCACATCAAAAAATTGGAAATAAATTTCACTTTCCTTTAATGGTGGTGGTAGTGGTGCGTGTGTGTGTCTGTATGTGTGATATCAAAACTGATTTCCCCGAAATTTTCGATCGACCCCTTAAAATACACACGCACCCACTAACACATAGACTGTACGCATGTATACATAGAAGACGACGACACACACAAACACACATTTAACCAGCAGACTGTAAGCCAGACCTGTGAATCAAGGACTCCAAGGGCACCCACCCTAAAAACATCCCTCTTGCGTCGCTAGTGCCGCCGTCGACGCCGCCACCACCACCACCACCACCATTCCCCCACTACGCGCTATCATCACCACCACCACCAGCTTTATCATCATCATCATCATCAGCGTTCGTCTCAATTCCCCGGTTCACACGCTTATACAAAAATAGTAGGCCATGGAATTATTAAATACCAGAAATAATAGGAGGAAAAGCTATCCCGAAAACAAAAATTAAACGGGATACAGAATAAATTCAATTGTTTGGATCATAGCCAAGTTGATTTTTTTGGAGAATTTATTATTTTAATTTAAATATCAATGATTTTTATTCAATTTTAATAAAACTTCTTTGGGCGACTATAATAATAATAATAATAATAATAATAATAATAATAAAAAGAATAGTACATGTGGTAGTCACCCAACTTATCCCAAACTATAACAACAACAAAAAAAAACTATATGTGTGTTTGTGTGTGTGTCTATAAACACCCTTCAGATTTTTAGGGGGTGGATTATACGTATATGGAACATGTGTTTTTATTAACAGTCGGCATTGTATTACAGAAAGTAAAAGTGGGCTAAGATTCTCTAGTTTTTTTTTTCCCTCTCGGTTGTTTCATTTTTAAATCATTGTAAAGCATCAGGTGGCTATGATTTTTTGTTTGAAAAAAAATCTATAGATTTGATTCATATCGATCGAAACAACAATGGCGACTAGAGGGGCGGTAAAAAATTCCTATTAGATTTTACCCGAAAAATCGATTAATTAATGGCGATTAGAGGGGAGGTAAAAATTGCTACTGGATTTTACCTCAAAAAAATCGATAAATTAATGGCGATTAGAGGGGAGGTAAAAATTGCTACTAGATTTTACCCGAAAAATCGATCAATTAATGGCGATTAGAGGGGAGGTAAAAATTACAATTAGATTTTACCCGAAAAACAATCGATAAAATAATGGCGATTAGAGGGGAGGTAAATTTTTATTAAAATTATATATCGATCAAGAATAATGGCGATAAGAGGAGAGGTAAAAATGATTGTTTGGGTTTTTCGAAAAAAAAAAAAACTGACCTAACTCAATTGTTTGTTAGTGACGTCTTTGTTTTGTTTTGTGTTTTTTTTTTCCAACACATCTTGATAATAATTTATTAAAATAAATATTTAATTAAATGAGATTTTTTTCCCGTCGATATTTAAATCATGTCCTCGTTCGAAAGCCTACCTCAAACTATCACAACTTGAACCGATTTATGTGTGTGTGTGTTTGTATAGTGAAAGTTTTTTTCTAGAAAAACAAAAAAAAAATTTAAACATAGAAAAAAACGTTTTACAATAAATAAAACACAATCATTTAATTTATTCAAATGTCTTTTTTAAAATAATTAGCATAATTCTTTTTTTTTTATGTGTCGGTGTCGGTTTTTACCGATATCTTACACAAAACAAAACAAAACACTAGTGGGGAAAAAAAGTGTAAAACGTTTTTTTTTTCTTCTGTTTCTTCTTGCTGTTGTTGTTTAAGATTAAAACAAAAAAGAATCAGGCGTGTGCCAATTTTTTTTTCGGCCCCCCCTCCGTCTCACCTTATCGTATTCTTCTTTTTTTCTTCTACTATCTACTACTACTACTACTACTACTATTATTATACTTCACATCAGTTTTTGTTCGATTTTTTCTTGTCTCATAGTAGGCGATGGTTAATTTTTTTTTCCTTCTATTTTTTATAAAACTCTCTCTCATTCAACTGTTTTCCTTTCTGTTTCTTTTTTGTTTTGTGTTTGTTTGTCTTCTCATGTATATCAATGAATTTTAATCACATGACCAACAATTATTTACCTCCCCTACTGTCGCCATTAATCTCCTCATAAATATAGATATAATAAGAATGGTGTAGTAGTAGTAGTAGTAGTAGTAGAAGAGAGAAAACCAGCGCCTACTCTTCTCTTATTGCAAATCTATGGATGATGATTTAGAAATAAACAGAATTTGCACAATAGAAGAAATAATGGCGTCGAGAGGGGAGGTTGATTTTTTACCTAAAAAAATAATTGATTTCCTATACGATTTCCGGTGTTACACTTTTAGATTTCCTGTTTGTAGAAATTTTGTTAGATGTTAGAAGAGGGGTGCAAAATTAGTTGTTTTTTTTTTCGGCTCCCTCATCTCTACAATTTTTTAAAAAGAAATAAATTTGAAATTAGATCTTTTTTTCGGTCTATTTATAGAAAAATCACCCTCACTTCGTTTTTTTTTTAATGCTGTATCACATCAAATTACCAAGATTGGTATGGGAAAATTTTAAAAATCATCCCCCTTATGTTCAAACACCCTCACACCTGTTCTAGTAGATTAACCTTGAGATTTTTTTCGTCGAAAATCACCGCATACTTTGATTATTATTGTTACTATTATTGAGGGGAATAATAATAATAATAATAATAATAATAATAACTAAAATAAAAGAATGTCGACATTGTTGCCAACATAATAATTATGTAAATTTTTTTTTGGTTATATCTAAGGAGATTTCTTGTTTCCGTGTCTATAACCCATCAGGGTTTTCGGGTATTATTTTTATTTAAAAAATTACTTTAATTACACACACACACACACACACACACACACACACATACACATATATGGTTGGATTGGATTGGTGAGACAAAGAGAGAGATAGATGTTGATATAATTTTTGACATTTACATGGGGACATTCACCTTAGCCTACTATGATTAAATATTCGAAATGAAACAAGAAACAAATCTAGGAACCAAAGACGACGGCGACTACGATTTTTAGAAATTTTTTTGATTGGATTCCACCAGCTACTACTATTTTAATATATTTTAGCCCATCATCATCATCATCATCATCCATGGGTCAAAAATCTACCTGAAATACCGGAATCTCTATGTGTCTATACCTGTTTTTTTGATTTTTTTTTTTTAATATAACTTCTTCATGTTTTTACTAAATTATAATCTTACCTACCTGTGGACACATTTTGCATTGATATTTCCTTGGTTGTGGTCCAGCACCATTACCAACACCACCACCACCACCGCCGACGCCACCACCTCCACCACCTCCACCTCCTCCACCACCGCCACCTATATGATTACTACCATTTTGCATACTACCCATTTTCGTTGCATTTATCGGTTGTGGTACCACTAATAATGCTGGACTATTACCAGTAATTCCAGGACTAGAACTACTAGATGTTGAACGTCCAGATGTGTACAAACTTGGTGCTGTGCCCATATGATGGTCTTCCATACCTCAATAAAAGAATATTTACTGATTACTAATCATAATAATTTGCATTAGATATCTAGATGTTAAAAACACCTGCCTACACCTTGAATTAACAAATAAAATAGGAAATCTATCTAAAATTGCACCTGTAACGAGCGGTGTTATTTTTTTTTTTGTATTAATTTAGAAAACGCATATAATTATAGATGACGTAATCGTAATTTTGCAGACGACTGTACAGGAATTGAAACAAAAAAAATTTTAGAAACATGTATCTAGTAGGCTAGCTAAACGCGCTTGTCTCATCATTCAATTATTAACAAACATAGCCAACTTGATCTAACTAATAATAACATCAATTAAATTGTTTTTAACAAATTATAATTGTTGGTATAGGCCATATTTTGTTAAACAAAGATAGAGAGATACACCGTTATTATTTAGTGCTAATTTTTTTTTGGGTATTTTGGGTAAAAAAACTTGTTTTCTCCACTCCCCCCATGACCCCGGACAAACTTATCTAAATTGTGTGATGAAGATACACAATTATATCATAAATTACAACGTTTTTTTTTTTATTATTAATAATTTTGCACGTTTGTCCTATTAATGATTAGAAATTTTCGATTTTTTTTGTCCGGGAAAGTAGTTTTGATAATTTCAACAAAATGCGCGCCTTCTTCGATCTAATCTCTAGTGGTGGTATCTCTCTTTTTTAAGACAAAAAAAAAAACACCATCAAATCTATTTCTAAAAGAAGAAAAAAACCCGTCAAACAGGAAGTCTTGACTTGCAGTTTTTTTTTGTTGTCTTCAGTTTAGAACAAGTTAGACAGAGATAACGAATTTTTGGGTATATCTATCTTTATTCAATTAATTAATTTAAAATTATGAAAATTATTTTTTGTAAAAAGTTTTAAGTTTAATTAACCATTCACTTCATGAATATCAAGGTTTTTTTTGTGTATTTTAAAAAGAGTAGTTTTTTTATTTTGGTAAAAATTAATAATTTAATAGAGAGTGTTATTACAAAAATCTAGTTGGCGTTGATTATTTTTTCGAAAAAATCTCCAATAAAACATCAAAGCTATCCATGGATCTTTCTCTCTATAACATCACTATTATCTAGTAAGATAGAAAAAGATGACTATATCTAGAATTCCATTGTTGTCTAAGGTATCTAGATTTTTCAATTTCCAATTCTTTTGTTTTTTTGTTTTTTTTTCAATAAAAATAAATAAATTCCGATTATTATTAATTTACGTAATATTTTCCAATTGATTAAACATCAATGTGGTGAAAATATGTACCCCCACCCCGGATAATTATGTTTTGTTTATCAGAGATATGTTGATTTTATTATTAAAAAAAAAATCTAGTTTTGTGTTGATTAAAACGAATAACAATTAGAAAAATATCCGGTTTAATTGGTAATTAATTCGAATTATAAAACTATCTATCTTTGTTTAAATAATTGATTTTTTGATATTTGTTTAAATTGGTTTTTTTTTTGTTTTTGTATTCCCCCAGATTTGATTTGATGATGATGATGGATTATTTCGTTGTTTATTTATTTATTTTTAATTTGTTATAAACAATTTGTATATAATATGACGTCATCTTTATGTAATTTTTGTTTAATTTTAAATAAATAATTTCGTAAATCATTTGAATAGAGCGGCAAAATATTTGATTACCTCCCCTCTAGTCGCCATTAATAGAAAGATTAACAAAAAAAAACCTACATCATAACCTCAATATTTTATGACATATTATTGCAATTGTTTTTTTGTTCTGTATCTCTTTCAACAGAGCCAACTACGTTCTCTATTAAAAATTTTCTAATTTTCCATATGATTAATCACAACGGTTTCGCACGAAATTCAACATAATTTACCAAAACGAATTTGTTTTTCAATGAAATTTTAATGAAATTTTTCATTGAATTTCTATTTAAAAAATTTATAAACAAAAAAAAAATAAATAAATAAATAAAAATAGGAAAAGATAGTGTAGAGTCGTGTAGAGTTTCAATTGTTCCGTTGTCGCCAACTGCGATCAAATTCGCATATAATTCTGGTTTTGACTAACAAAATCGAAATGTCAATGTATCATAGCCTACTAGATAGATAACTCTACAATATATGCACAGACATACATATTTGACCGTTTTATTGCCAATTTCTAACCAGATGGTTTAGTTGGTTGGTTCGGTCATTACATAATAATTAATTAGTGAATTTTTTGATTAATTTATTTCTAATTGGGTAGGTAGATATGATAACAAGAAAAAAATTGTGCTCCTTACCATACTTACTTTTCTGCATTTGATGGTTATGCTCATTCATTTTAGCCTCATATCCTTGTTTATTAATACCCATGGTATTCCTAGTCCAATTTGGGTAATCATCTTTAGCATGTTGGCCGCACTGCTAGAACAAACAAATAAACAAAAAAAAACATCCTACTAGACTTTTTGGGGTAGAATTCCTGGTACCTATGTTAGTGGTGCTACCCACTATCACCACCACTGGTCGATATTATAAAATTTATATACATTTTTTTTGTGCCCAGGGTAGGAAAGCAAAGGTATAACAGGGTGCGTCGTAATCATCATCATCGTCGTAGTGCTTCCAGGGTATGTACATACAGGGTTTTATATGAGACAGACAGAGAAACTATACCAGAATGGTGGTGGTGTTGGTGTAAAAGGGTGGAACGCACCTCCACCATCGTCGGCATAAGCGTTGTCTGGTTGTTATGGTAACAGCAAGGTCGTGTACTGGTTGCTGCCACCCCCGATACATGACCTCTCTCTCTTCTATATATTACCTACCGGGGCCACGTTCTTCATAAAAATTTTTAACCCCCTTTGATCATAATCATCATCATGATGATGATGATGGTAGTGGTGATAATAATGTAATGTGATAGAGAGAGTGAGATTAAATAAAATAATTTTTTTATAAATGCGACGCTAAAGTGTTACGCATCGCCCGTCTTCCCCCGCCACCACCACCATCAAATAAAGGACAACCTCGTGTCTCGAATCTATAGAAACAACCCCGACATCCTTGATAAGGGCAAACTGTTGGCCTAGTCAAGGGCGCGACCTCAAAAAGGGTCATCATTAATAATTCAATACACACATGTGGGGGTGAATAAACCTTACCCCCAATTTTCCTCTTTTATAGGTAGATCATATTGAAAACAAATAAAAATTATCTATTAATTTATTAATTAATTATCAATAATTATAAGGGTAGTTTCCCTTAATCCTCTCCCACGCACACAAATAAAATAAAATAAATAAAAGAACAATGAAAGCATTTGAATCTAATTGTGGTGTGTGTGTGTGTGTGTATGACCGTTCAAGGTTTTAGAAATTTTGGGAATTTCGCTTTTGTTTTATTGATAAGATATCGGCGCGCGTGTAGAGTTCGAGGTCGTCGCCGTCGCAGGTTAACCATCACCACCACCACCACCACCACCACCACCACCATCACCTCCACGAGCGTCCCGACGCTTATTCAAACAAAATCAAAAATTCAAAAGCCACCCTCGTTTTGGCAATTACCAAACTCTCTCTCTCTCTCACACTCATTATTATAATTTGTCGCATTTTACATCTTTTACTATGGGTACTAGATTTAGCATTTTGAGGTTAATTGCGCAATAACAAAAAAATGAACGCCACCTTGATTATTTTGCCATTCAAAATATTACCAGGTCAATGTGATTTCGTTTGTTTCGGGGAAAGTTTTTTTTTGGTGATATTTAGGGATGTTTTACACATCAACCCTTACAACAATTACATTGAGATTATGTAAACAAAACAGATATACAAAAAAGGGATGAAAATCGATGTCCCAGTTGAATAATAAGGTACAACGTATTGTTGTAGGTCAGGATTTTATAATATTATCAAAAAATCAATAAAACAACCCTTATTGTGTGCATATGTATTATCGTAAAAACACACCCTCTGTAATTTTTTTTGTTTTGTTCTCCATTGAAATAAAAAAACAAAAACAAAAAACACATCTTAACGTTAGCATGGTCGTCGTGGTTGTGTCGTCGACGTCTCCCATTTGTATTCCGGCGTCGGGACGCTTGCGCTTCATGATTTTTTCACCGGGTTGGCTACTAACCCCAACATACATGTTTGACGATGATAAAAAAAAAAAAATCATCGACTATATAGAAAAAGACAGGAAAATTGGTGGTGGTGGTGGTAGTGGGAGTTTTTCCTTTTACGTCTTTTTTTTGTTGCTCGTGTAAATAACAGCAAGACTACCCCTTGTCTGGTTTTTCCTGGGTAGTGGCTAGGAAAAATCGTTGTTTTTATTATAAATTCGGGTCAACCGTTTTTACAATTTTTTTTTCGATTAGTTTCAATACAAGACACCCCTTTTATTATAAAAAAAAATCTACGCATATTTATGCGTAGAAGATGTGTCTGTCTTATTCTCATCATTTATTAACTACCCATTGTGCATAAATAAATAAAATTAACAAAAAAACCTGGTTTAGAGGACCAACGGTGGTGGTGGTGGTGGTAGTAGAAAAGAAGCCAGCCGTGAGATAATAACACATACCCGTCAGGACAATAGAGTTAAAAAAAAAAATAGGCAAATAAAAATAAAAGAGAGGAGCTAAAGAAGTTCTAAAATAATACAGAAAAAAAAAGTAGTAGAAAAGACCCATCTGCATACGCACCTCCGGCTGTTTGTTGGCCGACTAAACTACCACCACCACCCCTTTTTTCCTATATAAGTACTACTACTACAACTATTCTAGTTGTCGTAATAAAATTAAGGGTGTTAGACAGAGATAAATCTACAATTTTTATAAAATAAATATGTAAATTTAATGATGATAGACAAGGATAGATGTATGTATGCAAATGTAATACGTGACAAAAATGGCTATTAACGATTAGACAAACGGAAGATAGATGATGGGACCGTTTTTCATTCATTTAATCGTGAGAAAAACACAAGAGGGTAACTACCCTGTTCTTTCTATTCATACACACACACAGAAAAAAAAAACAACTACATTTGAATGACGACGAAACAAACAAAAAATTACCAGGAAGAAAAAAGGGTTGAAATAATTTTTGCATAAGTTCGTTACTGATAAAAAAAAAATTTGATAAAAAAAAAGAAAGAACCAGATTCAAGTAAATCTCCCCCAAATCATATGTTGATGTTCATCTGTTCACACTGCATGCTACACAGACGACTTGATACATACACAGACGTAAAAAAACATGTGTTTAGTTTTTAGGAAATTTTCAACAGTTGACCAATTCTATAATTAATTCTAACCCCCTATTTGTGTTGATTATTTGTTATGTTCAACTATATTTTATAATCTTTTACAACACTTACTGCAACCATATGTGTTCGAATGTTAAATGATCTAGATCTAGAGAGCTATGGATTGTGTGGAGTGGAGTGTAGTGATGGACAAAAAAAAAAAACAAACAAACAACGGAAAAAATCTAATTTGAGAGATTTTTTAATGAGATGCAGGGTGTCGAATAACGTCGCCAGATCTTTTCCCTCATTTAGACCATTTTTTTTTTTGGGGGGCTTTACTGAGGAGCTCCTCTAACTAACAACAAGATGGGAATGTCGTTGATTAATTCATCGAATACTTCAATGTCACACTATTAAAATTGTTGATCCGATCATACACTTGGACTAACAAAACTTAACCCTTAAAAAATATTTAAATAAAGGGTTAGTTTTATGCGAAAATACTTTAACCCTTATTTTAGCATATATTGCATCAACATAATCATTATCATCAACAACAACCACCACCAACTACTACATCATCAGAAGATTAGTCCAAGTATATATGTATGTAGACCTTAAGGTATTTAACAACCCTTGTTTTTTTGATAGTTGCAACCCTTTTTATGATGGTAGCGGAGACGAACTCAACGGGACGTCCATCTACATAATCCTTCCATTATCATATCACAGATGATGTTTTGGTTTTCTTCCATTTTAATAATACAATAAGGACATCTACTACCCTCTTTTCATTTACAACCCTGTCTAGTTTTTCAAGTGTACTCAGATGGAAAACAATTGTTTCACTACTGTTTTAATATTGTGCAATTCTCTTTCTTCTACCACCCCCATATTAACACGTTTTAATGCTCAAAATCTATTGATGATTTTCCAAAATTATCCGAAACCGGTTTATTAGTATAAAAACAAATAACAAACTCGTATATTGTTATATTGTTATATAGATAAAGGGGTGGATTAAATCCTTTTTTCTCAAAGGGGTTATTCATTAGAGCCTCATAGTAGTGGTGGTGATATATGCAAAAGATGTGTGTGAAAAAAACCACCATCTTAATGTTTTTTTTTTTTTTTTACAACACAACCCCTTACAGGAAACGGAAAGTGGCTGGATCAGGAAAAAATTTTTGTAGTGTCGTTAGATTTCAACCGTTTCAAAGGGTTGGAATATTTGTGGAAAAAAAATATTTTACATATTCGTTAATAATAATAATGAATAAATTTTAGGGGATGAAATAATTTTTTTCGACAATTTTTTCTATTACAGCTGTTGTATTTTTTTTCTAGCTAGAGCGTTTTGTTCATCGAAATCTAGTCACCGTAAGCAAATCAAAACAAATGATTGTTGATTATTGTGTGACTGACTGTCTTTTGTTAAATCATGGCCTACCTGATTTATAAAAAAAAAAAAACTCACCTCTTGATTCCAGGACATATAATGTGAAACGGCCGGATCCATATGTTCAGCCATAACACTCATCCAATGGACTAGACCTTGGGCACCTTGGCCACCAACACCGCCTGCTTGTGGTCCGGATGGGCTGCCCCCAGTTTGGGTGCCGTCCCAACCGAACGCTTTCTACAATCAAACAAATAAATAATCAAACAACACAATCATAATAATTATAAAAGAGAGAGAGGGGGTGGATAGTAAAGGTGGTTAATCTGATTTTAGTTAAAGGTAGGTGAATCTTCCTCTCACCTGATCAAAATCTCGATCTTTAGCAAATAGCATATTTTTATAAACATTACTCTTATCATCATTTGATGATAAGACAGCTTTTGCTAATAATGTTTTATAAAATTGGGTTGGTAATAACAATTGATTATTGTTATAACTGTCTAATTTATTAACAAAATCATTATATTTTAAACAAGGTTTATATAAGGCTGAAGCCACACTAACTGGCATTGTATTACTATTATTATTATTATTATTATTATTGTTACAACTACCACCACCACCACTAGCACCACTATTACTAGTACTTGATACAACTGTATTATCAAGACTTGGGGGTGGTGTATTTACACCCCCACAGGAATCACTAGAATCCGAACTGTTATTGTCCACCAATGCAGCAGCTGCGGCTTCTTGTATTTGACGGATGGCTGTCATATTTTTTTGCTGTTACACTACACACTCACACAAACAAACAAACAAATATACAGGATGTCTCACATACACATACACACATTTAGGAACTTTATCCAGGAACTTTATTATTATTATTATTATTATTATTATTTATGGTGTTGTTGTATTGTTTTATTGGAAGTTTTGTTGTTAAGTTGGGGCGGCATTGAAATCGCCACCACAACTACCACCACCACCATCATAACCACATGCCGTCGGTGGTGGTAACAATAACATAATCATCCATCCTTTCATTTTCTATCCACTATGTATATCTCCAAAAACAAAAACAACCACCACCACCACCACCACCACCACCGCCGCCGTCACCACCACTAGTTTAGATTCATTCAAGTTTTTCAAGTCATATAAAGTGAGATTGAATGCACCCGGTGACGGCGGTGATGACGGAGGCGGCAATAACTGGCAGCAGTGGTAACAACTAAAGGGGATGTAGTAATTAAAATCAGCTGTGAGTTAATGAACAAGAGCGCAACTATATGCTCTTCGTATAAAGGAGGGGTGGTTTGTTGAATATATATATATAATATAAATGGTGGCGGCGTATATCTCCCACCCCTTCACCCCACTCTTATTACTACAATACAACTAATTTAGTCACACTTTCTTTGATAGTTGCTAATTTTAACACAAAACACACAGAGTATCCACATAAACTTCTTTCATTCAACAAATATAAAGGTTACGCGAAGATACGCGCAAGTTTACGCGCGCGCTATTTGTTATTCTCTCACACAATTAAGACACATACTTAATTGATATTGAGTGTAAATAATAACTAACACCACCAATTATGATGACGACGACGTATAACGACAACGACGACGATGCACTCTTGTTAGTTCAGGAGTTTTCCGTAGACTGAAGTGAGGCGTCCGTCCCGAGAACTGGGTTACGGAAATAAGAAAAAGAAAAGTGCATCGGGGGATGTAGCATTAGGGGGCGTCTATATATATATATATAGTAGTGGTAATAGAAGCAGCAGCAGCAGCAGCAGTAGTAGCAGTAACGGTAGTAGTTTTCTAGAGGTATGGGGTAGTTTTCCGTTTTTCCTGCTTGAAAAGCAAACGGCAACCATTGGGGTGATTGTAAGAGGGTGGTAGACGCGGCTTGGTAGTGGTAATATTTGTAGTAGTAGTAGTAGTAGTAGTAATAGTAGGGAAACTTCCCTCAAGAAAAAAAAACTATAGACTAAAAGAAAATTGTATAAGAAGAAGAAGAAGAAAAAAAATAATGCAGTGTATGTACATACATGCGGAAATAAGTATTGAGCCTGTGACGGTACCAATATTGATTGGTTATGTTCTTCAAGGGGGTTATAATATATGTTTGTATATGTGTGTGTAAGTATAGGCAAGTGCATAAGAAAGAATGCGATAGCGCTATCCTACACATAGTATTAAGGTGCATCCGGAAAAGACGACATAAGGAGGCAGGGGTAGGGTAAATAATAATGTGCGCCGCGACGCTTCTCCCCACCGCCCTTATTCAAAAACAAAACAATCAAAACAACCAAACAACGGACAAAAAACAAACACCACGTGCATTTGTTGTGTCAAACTGTAATCCCCACCATAAAGTAGTGGGGCGACAGTTGATTAGAAACAATAATTTTGGCGCCAATTAAACATGACTCAATACTAACTTCGAGTGTAGGAAAACAAAACAGAAAAAAACGGGATAAAAACCAAGGGATAAAGAAGGGAAGATGGAGATGTAAATAAAAAAAAAAACAAAAAACAAGTGGGGTGGATTTTATATCTATTTTATGTGTTTTCTTTGAAAATAAAGTTTTTTAAATGGAACTTGCGCAATAGCAACGACAATAAACAACCCACACACACACACACACACACACACAGAAAGGAGAAAAAAGGTTATAATTTTCTAACCTTAAAAATAGTGTTAGATTTCAAAATATTTAAATTGTGTGAAAATATAGCTAATTGATGTTGAATTATGTACACCCCCTGTAAATATTTGCTATATTAGATTTGAATATTATTGAAAAACGTTTGTGGTAGTAACAATCCACTATACATATAAGGGATGAAAGGGGTTGCTTTTTACGGCTTTTTCTTTTCATCCTCTTCACACTGTATTTTTTTTTTTTTTTTTGTATTGTGTGTGTTATGTTAAATTGGCCAAGATCGTGCCCCATTATTAAGGGTTGATATTACAACCCTTATATACCTGAATGTTGTCGAATTTTTTTTTTTTTTCGTAACGAATCATTAATTAATTATTAATAATCGAAATAGTTTTTGTTTGTTGTTTTTTTTTTCGTCCATAGCCGTCTACATGATGTCTAGCCGACCTTATCGATTCTACCTACCGTCTTTTTACATATAGTTATCTTTATCTAGTTCGAATAGCGTCGCGACGCATATGTTTCTCTATCATCATCATCTCGCCGTTTTTTTTTTTTACGAATTTATTGATTGTTGGAGAAGCAGTTGATCGTTTAATTGATTTAAACGACTTTGTATACCCTCAGGTATCAGGAAATATATCGAGGACAACGAGTTATTTATCAAATTATAACTTGTACTGTTAATTGGGTACAGTGTTGCTTAGAAGCGGCTAAAATAGGGTTGTTTTATTATTATTTTTTTTCCCCATCAACTACATTTTAATGATAGTTCTATCAATTTAATTAGTGACTTGTTACAAAGAAACTTGCTTCATAATTCTTATATAGTTGTTTCTATAGAGAAGGGGGTGGAGAAGGGGTAAATATTTTAATAAAAATTTGAAAACTAGATTAATAAGCAGGAAATTGTCGTATTTAATCATCCCTAATAAGTAGAATTTTAATGTTTTTTTTTACAATTATTGTTGGTTAATAATAAGCAATTAACGATTAATTGTAACAAGTTATAAGGGTACCCTTGATAAAACACAAGGGTAATTATTTAGAATAAAATAACAAATACTATAATAATTAGCACCTGTTCCATAATTATTATCAATAAATTTTTTTTTTTACTTTTGAAAAATAAAAAAACTACACCACTTTTTCTATTGTAAGAGCACCCTTAGTTACTGTCGTATCTTTATGTGGATGGTAACGTAATAAAAACAATTCAATGTTATTTCTTCATCGTTGTTGAGGAGTAAAGAAAAACAAACGAATTTTCCATCCATTGTATGTATTTCCACCCTGTCTAAATCGAAAATTGTTATTTTTTCATTTTTTCCCTCTTATTCCAACATGTTGTTTAGATTGAAAACATTTCACAATAAAAGATAAAAATACAAATAAAAAAAAAAAATATCCACTGTTACAAGAAAAACTACCCTTAAAATTTTTAGTTTAGAAACTAATGATAATTAATGAAAGGGAAATTGGTGTGGTGGTGGTGGTGGCGTAAATTAGCGCTAGAGTGGTGAGATTTAACTGTCGATTTCATTCCATCATCACGGTCAAGGTTAGAATAATCAATTCACCCTATCTCACACACACATACCCCTAAATAATTTTTAAAATTACCTTAAATCTGTTGAGAATTTTGGAAAATTTCAACACCAAAAATTCCAAAAAATAAAAAATTGGAGTTTTTAAACGAAAAATCACATCACCATTGTTTACATATTGCGATATTCAATTGTTTTTACAAATAATAACAAAAGAGAAAAAATGGCACAATTTCCAGGCACTCTTTGTAATTTTTGTTGTGTTTTTTTTTTATCACAATTTCCAATAATAATAATAATAGTAATGATGACATTTTAAAATGTTCGTCAACATTATTTAATTTGATAACACCATCCCCCAATCAAATGGTGGTTGGGTTATTCTATTTAGTGGTGGTTGTATTGCGAAGAGAAAATTAAAACGACGTCGTTATGTTGACGTTTGTATATCGAAAATTGTCGAAGTTAAAATAGTCAGAGGATAACAAAAAAAAAAAAACCACCTTAGAAAAAAAATTTATTAGGGGGTGAGTTGTGAGAAGTCTTAGGTATACACCTATAGGGGATGATATTTCTATAATATTGATATTATGATGAACAACTTTCTTTTTCTTTTCGGTAATTTGTAGAAATCTGAAAGAGGGTGAAATTGGAACAATCATATGACCACATTTGATAGAAAGGGTGGCAACCAGCCACCTGATCATCGTGGTAGATCAGCGTGGCCTAGTGACGTCATCGTGGTCTAGTTATTAATAGTGGTGGTGGTGGTAAAATGACGTCATATCATTGATTATATGATTTTTTATAATCATTCCGTTTATCATCAACCCCTTCTTACTGAAGGGGTTGAATGTCTCGAAAGTAGACTTTGATTTCAGACAGAATTCTATTAATTATTCAAAAATTAATGGTATTTTCGTATAGATTATCTCTATTTTAACATTATCACCCTTTTTCATCCCCTTTATAGCTCTGTGAATAGATTATAGATTTTCATTTCACCTGCTGTCTCACCCTGGATGGAAATAAAATTCACCACCACCACTATACCAGCAGCGGCAGCGCTCTTTCTATCATGCGCTTTATGGGTTGAAAAAAATTTCCCGAAAAGAACTCTGAGCTGGTTGAACAACCCCTAAATTATTTTTTTTTTTTTTGCCATTTCGTTATATTTTCCATCTCATTTCAATCTATAGAAAATACGAATTTCTTCTATCTTTTTTTATCTAGCATGTGCCTGACCTGAGGGCATCCATCCGCGGTTTCGTTCGATATTAACCGTCAGGGTGGTGGTGGTGGTGGTGGCAGTTATTTTCACGAACGAACGCAAAAAAAATGGGGATGAAAGAGAGGAGGGTGCACAAAAAAAAACGAGGAGAAGAATCGAGTCAGGCACATACACGTGTCTAGAAGTGAGATAGATGAACTATTATAGATTTGATGTTGGACAGAGATGGTGGCGGTGGTGGTGGTGGTGTTGGAGTTGCGTCGCGACGCCTACAAAAATTTTTTCGCCCCGAATAGGCCTACTTTAAGTAACCCTGTCAGCGTTATATTCCCTTTAAGGCGAGACACAGGTCTGGAAATTCGTCGAGACTGACGGGTAGTGGTGGAGGCGGTGGAGGCGGCGGCGGCAGCACCGACCCTGAATATATCGAATTTTTGGTAGAATTCGAAAATTTCCTAGAATTTTATTATATTTGGAATTTTCCGTAATTAATAATTTTACAACCCCCATTATATGCCAACAGACAAAAAAAATGATAGAAGAAATAATTATTAGGGTTTAATGTAGGTCAAGACATTTCAACCACCACTAAGATGTGTATATACCTATTGTAGATTGCCGCCAGGGTTGCCGTCTTATCGATCCTGCTTTTCTCTGTTAAGGTTTGCCGAATCAAATTCACGAGGGTGGAAAAATACTAGTAGGGGGTTGATATATTGTAGAATATGATAGAAGTCTAAATATAGATCTTATAGAAAAAAGATTGTCACCCTTCATTAGAAACCACCCTTATTATTAGAGAATTAAACAAAAATTAAAATTCAAGTCAACTACTCCTTTGTCCGTTTGTGTTTTTTTTGTTTTATTATTATTATTATTATTTATTTATTTATTTATTTTTTCGGCAATATTTATGTCCACTTAGTACCACCATGACCGCTTTTTGTTTGAATCGTCGCCGACTTGATTGTTTACATTTGGTATTATTCCAATCCGCCAGTTGCCCTTTTCAGGACCATCATCATCATCATCATCGTCATCTTCGTCATCATCCTTTGATCATTTCAAAGTTGATGTGTCCCCACATCAACGTCGCGACTTCTTCAAAAATTCTTTTGTCGGTAGCAGCGGCGGCGGCACTAGAATCGTTATTCTTTTGTTTCCAATCGCCCAAAAAAATCGACAACAAATGAACATAAAAAAAAACAAAAATTCGGAAACATTTGACGAATTCTTGAATTGAAATTTTGGTCTCTTCCACATTTTTTATTTTTTTTTTTCGCTTAATTTAATTTAAAAAAACATTTTTAGAAATTAAAATCAATAGGGTGGAATTTTTTTCGATTTGTTCTATTTGTTTTGTTTAAAAGACGACAGTAACGCCGCCACATTTTGGTGGTAGATTTACCAAAAAAAAAAAAATATTTCAACCCCCCTCACGACTATTTTTATTTTTATTTTTTTCAATTACACACTTGTTGTAATAGAAATAGCGCCCTCTAACGTTGAATAGTTACAAACAGTTTTTGGATATAACAAGGGTTGTAGAAGAGGGGGTGAAATCTGAATTTAAGGTTATCACCGAAATTTAGTTTGAGAATAAACTAGTAGAGGGCGTACAATTATTACTATGATGATTGTTTCACGGCCAACGCGATTTTGATATAATTTATTAAACAGTTATTTATCAAGAATAATAATAATAATAATAATAAATTAAAAAAAAGTGTAAATAAATAAATAAACAAATAAATAAATAAATAAACAAAAATGGCTAATAAAACAAAATACATGGCGTGCATCTTTTCTTGGATCATTTTTTTTTTTATTTATTTTTTTTCAAATTTTATTATTTCTACTGCAATCTAGCGTGCTGTTTTGTTTCTTATCATCAATTAAATTAAATTTTTCATGTTTCATTTGTCTCACACATGGTAATGACCGGTTATCAAATGCAATCATTATAATTAAATAATGTATTTTCCAACTCACCCTGTATATTATTTTTTTACCAAATAATAATAATAATAATAATAGTTAATATTTATCTGCAATGGTATAATGACATGGTAATAAAACAAAAACATAAACGTCAAGGGTCATATAATTGAGTTATTACACAGTTTAACAACAATAACAAAAAAAAAAAAAAACAATTGAACAATAGGACCATTATCAATAAATGTCAAATATTATTATTATGCGTAACTATATCTATTTTAAAAATTATTTAAATTATAATTAATTTTTCTAATTAATACTTCAAATAGAATAAAATTCGTACGGAATCATCAAGTAGGCTTGATTGAAACAAATGATAAATTATTACGTTATATACACGAATGGGTGTGGTGGGCGGTGGCCTTTTGTACCTCCTGCCACCCACACACAACGTCCAATCAGTACGGTCACTGTTTAGTTGAAGACACGCCCCTTATTACATTGACGTCACACAATACGAATTGTAAACTCACACACACACATAAAAAAAAAACAAAACAAATACAGGTGTATTATACCATCAATGCCTACTTTGATCTATACTATTAATACTATAATAATGGAAGAAAATCGGTTAAATTGTTGTTATTGTAATATTTCCACCACCCTTATCATCATTTATCCATGTCCATTCATGTGGGGGTGTTTATCAAGAAAAAAACCGTCCCCCCCGTTTCTAAGGGGATTGTTGAAAAGGCAAAGTCACCGATAATAACATTAAAGAAATCGTCAACGATAAAGTGATGACTTTGTCGAAAAATAGGGTGAGTTTATATCATTATCATCATCATCATCATCATCATCATCGGGGGGTGGACAACTTAAAGATTCTACTAGTAGCAAAAGGACAACGTCTCTAGCTACAACTAACGACGACAGGAAGTAGAATGTTGGCGTCGCTGGATATTTCCGGTCTTTAATATACGCATTGTTTCGTATACTATAAGGGGGATGGTGGTAAAAGTATAGTTGAGGGTTATTTTATTCCTACTACCCTAAATTTTAATTCAATATGACGTCACAAATTTATATACTTGACATTGATCTTATCAATAGAAATTTGGGTGGAATGACCTAAAAATAAAGTTTATGATTAATTATTATTATTAACAAAATAATAATAATAATAATAATAATAAATCAAATCAACTATGATTTGATTTATTTATTTGTTATCAATAAGAAAAAAAAAATTGCGAAATTGATAGCACACACGCACGAGTTATTATATATAGTTTTTGTTCAATTCACAGCCTACTTTTTATATTTTTTTTTATTGCAATTGTTATCACCTGTTTATTTGTTAATTAAGAAAATAAATAAAAATAAAAACAAAGTAGGCGCCGTCACGTTTTTGCCAATTCTATATTATCATCGCCTACTATAATCATTCCGGAATTGAATAAATATAGATCAAACTAATATACGAAAATGAAACGTAGTAGGCGGCGTCGGTTTTTTTTTTTTTAATTTTAACAAATGATTCAATCAATGGTAACTTGGATTTATCAATGTGAATCTTATATACAACTCAACCCTATACACGTGTCTGTTAGAAAAATGATATTATTGGAACATTTATGTTAAAAATACTAAATGTTTATAGAGACACGAGTAGTTTGATAGATCAAAGAGGTCAATTTTCGGATGATAACAGCCGCTCGAAAAAAAAAACAAACAAATGTGCCAAAATTTTGTGTCGTAATAATAATTAATTTGTTGTTATTGTTTTTTTTTTATAACAAAATTGCAATAATTACAATTAAAAACAACACGAATAATAATAATAATAATAAGGTAAGAGACCAATTAGAACAATCCAACGGTCCTTGATCCGGTTCCAAGGCCGTCCTGATCCTACCGCATTCAATATTCATTTTTTCTGCCTTCTAACTACGTATACCTAACACACATACACATCCTTTCATTAAATTTTCTTTTATAAAAAAAAATAAAAATAACAAAAAAAAAACAATTTCCGCCTATATGTGGATAAAATATGACATTTCAAACCACCCTATTTCTAATATTTATTACGATTGTAATGAATTGGAGAAAATTCCAAGTCCACCTTAACCCTATGGGCTAACTAAGTTAACCCCAATGTTCCCAAAACAGAATTTAATATATAATTAAACCAATATAATTAGGATAATGAATCGTTTTTAATCTATAGATGACTTAAAATTGGTTAAAACGGCCTTAATTGATTTACGTCAAATAAAAATAATTGTAAAAATATTAATTAATGTCATGTATGTAATAATTATACCTATTTGATCAATCGAAACTATTGAACCTCGTTCAAGTTCATGAAATTTTATTTATTGACAAATGAAACAGGTTTTTCTACAACTACATATCTATATCTATCTATCTCTTTCTATCATCTATTAAATTATCTATATAACTGACCATGAATACTACAAATAACAACTGAACAACAACAACAGCAACTAGTTGTATGTGTATGTGTAAGAATTATAATTTTTTTTTCCAATCTACTTTTTGTTTGTTGTTTTGTCGAAAAAAAAAGACACCCTGTATATATATGTTTTGAAATCTAGATAGCTATGAATTGGAAGCTGTAATTTGCGTGATCTCTTCTCTTTTACTTGTTTAAACACACATACACACATTCAAGACACTAACCATTGGGGTCGTTAGCCTGCTTCTTAACCACAACATTCTAAATAACAATAATAATAATAATAATAATTTTTTGAAAATAATCCAAAAAAAACTTATATCATTATCTTGAAACAATTTCCTGTATCTACCTATCAAATCTTCTATGAATATACAGAGTGTTTGTTGTAATTGTTGAATGTTCCACCCTGTATAACAACAATTTTTTTTTGGTTCTATTCTATATTTTTCGTCGTTGTCGTCGTTGCTAGATCGCTGTATGTTGGGGGCGGTGTACCGGAAGTGACAGCCACCCCCATGATGTCATGACAAATGAAGCGGCGCCACCGTCTTTTATTCACAGAGAGGAGACAGTCAGCTTTTTTTTTTCTGTGTGTGTTGTTGCTGCTACCATCTCTCCCCAACATATCCGTTAGTCCCTTTGATTTTGTTTTGGTTTTTTCTAATAAGACGAAACTATTAGTGACATCTATCGGTTAATTAACGAAACGTTGCCAAAATTTACAGTTTTTGTTTTTGTTTTTTTTTGTGAATAGAGTGTCATCAATCAATTGTTTTAATCTTTAGAACCACCAAAAAAAAAACACAGTAGGCGTGGTTTATTTTGATGATTATTATGAATATATTTCTAAATTATCTCTTTAATTATACGTATTTGTCTTTATTTAATTATATTTTGTTTATTTGCTGTAGTGCTAACTTTATAGGTATAGGTACTACTACTACTACTACTATTATAGCTGTGACTTGTTAATAAACAAAACAATGTCCGATTTTCGATAGCGGCCTACTGTGTAACGCTTGGACGGCTTCTTTGGCGGCATATTGTAAAACTCACGATCTTTAAAATATCCCCATTCAACAGCAACAACAACCAAACGACTTATAACAACCGACAACATAACAACAATAACAGTAGCTGACTACTGCTGCTGTTATACGACGATAGTATGTAAGTTATGTATAAAATTACCACACAAGATGAACAAAAAATAACAACCATATTATAGACAAAAAAAATAAAAAAAAAAAATGATCCAAATTATTCTTAACCATATAGTCAATTTATATGAAAATAGAGCCGTATTTACAAAATTGATAGCCTTCAATCATATTCGTATTAAACAAACAATTATTATATACTATTTAGCACCCTTATACTTAACCCTGTTGGCACTTAGGGTTAAGGATGAAGTTGATTATCATAAAAATTTGAAATTTATAATTTAGATGACTCGTTAATATTGTAAGGACTATCAAAAATAAACAAAAACACGAATGTTTATGTTAATGTATTTCGACAATAATTGTCGACAACTACTATATACCAACAACATATCTTTTCTTAGTTGGAGGTAATTAACGGTAGCGTTGTTACGTATAGGCAATTAATTTATTAAATACACACAGTGTGTACGAAAAGACTGATCATTATCTATATATATGTTTGTATGTGTATACGTTGATAATCAGCCGACTTGATCTTATTCGAAATATCTTCTATTTGTTTGGAAAAAAAATAAAATCTAGAGTGTCGATATTGTTTTGTTTTTTTTTTATTGATTTTCATTAATTATTATGATTATTATTATTATTACAACGGTGACTTGATCTGAAACCGGTATAGAAAAACATCTTTCATTAATAAAACGGTTTTATCCCGGATAACTACTATATATATATATATCCATCTTTATCTAACAAGTTGTGACAATCATTTGTTTCGTTAAAGATGTATTGTTTTCAATATCGATCTATCTTTGTTTGTTTTGTATTGTTATATACGAATAATACCCCCCACTCCGGCCACCCTTGATCTACTATCTTTTTCTACCAGTTTGATAGATAGATTTGTGTATTGGGCCCGAACAAAATAAGACAAAGACACAAAATGTTGCGGTTGAACATAATAAATTTTATGTTGGTGTCTAGTGACAAGTGGGAGTCTATTGTTATTTTCTTTGATTTCAACCACTAGATAGTGCCAAAAATATTTACAAATAAACCACTTTATATGAAAATTATATCTTCTTCTTCTATCTCTATCTAATTTAAGCTATCTATTTTGCCAGACTAAAAATTTAAATTGCTAATTTATTGGATAGCGGCGGGGATGGGGGTAAGTAGAGCGTTAAAAGGATTGTTGTTTATCCCAATATGTATACCTAGAAGAAGAAGTATAGAAAAAGTACACCCGCACCCTAAATAAATATTGTATTTAAAATAGTTGTTGTTAAAAGCAGGGCCATGATACGAATATTTAAAATAAAAGGGGTAGTGGATGAAATCTTTTTAAATTTGGGGGGTGGGTTTTGTGAATAATTTCAGTCAACCTTACCTTACTTTGTGTAGCATAATCTAATGCTAACATACAATCATTGTAGCCGTTTTCAGTTTTTATTGTTGTTGCCATAGGACCACATAATTGGCCTAATTGACCACCAACTGAATCACGATACCAAGGATACATGATGATGATGATTGGTGTTGTTCTTCTGTAAAAATACATAATAATAATAATAATAACAATAGTATAAACAAATGAATAATAATAATAATTAAATAGCAATTGTTTTGTTTGTTTTTATGTGTTTTTGTTTGAATAAAGAAAGAAAGAAAAAAAATGGTAATTACGTAATGATTTATGGTAGTACTTAGGAGAAAGTTGCTAATTAAAAATTGTTAATTAATGAAAAACGTATGCAGTTTTTTTTTTACCCGTTTTCTGGTAGAATTGTCCTTCAAATATTTATGAAATGAAAATTAAACTAAACAATCAACAAAAGGAATGTTATTATTATTATTATTATTATTAATTGATTTATTATTGTTTTTATTGTTATTATTGTAATAATTGACACATACTTATTCTTATTTTTAAAATACAAATCATAATAATATTTATAATAAAAGCGTAATAAATCATATTGTGCCGGGTATGAGAGAGGATTGCGCCGATTTTACTTTACGCGCCCTATAAATCGAAAGGACAATTGTGCCAAAACTATCAAGAGTTAGTTCTTAAGCCCGTAGAACGATTACACCTCTACCAGCGGTGTTCAATACCCTCATAAATAAAAGAATGAGAGAAATCATCCCTTGGACTTTGGGGGCAATTCAAATATACTCAATAATATGCAAATTGCAACACCTAGAACCTAGAACCTAGAACGTTTCTATCAGATCATCGATTTCCTCTTGAGCTATTGTGTCCCAAACAATCTGTAATTTGTGCTGTAGAGTGTGCAGTGTTTTGCGGAAGCTACAGCAATTCCCCCAGTCTTCTTCCCATAATGTCCCAAATATGCTCGATGGGTGGAAGATGGGGGATGTAGAGGTGGCCATGGCAAAAGATTGACATTACCCTTTGCAAATCCGTTTATAGAACGTTTTGCAATATGAGGACAAGGATTATCCTGCTGGAAAAGTGGATCTTCTAACTGCACAAGAAATGGAAGAATATGGGGTTGTACGACCTCATCCACATATCGCTGGGGAGTCATATTGCTTCGGAGGAATACCAACAAGATTTACTCCCATAAATGATAGCACCCCATACCAGAATCCCTACAGTTGGGTACACAGGCCTAGCAATAGAAAATGCAACATTCCTCACGTCTTCGTCTGACCCTCATATACCACTCCAAACGCTGTTGTCGGTGTTGAGCTTTTCATGGTAACACAAGGTGTAGCCGATACGATTGTAAGCAGACACCTCTGATTTTGCAAGGGTTACATGACGACCTTCGTTAGCTACCCATTGATCGACAATTGATCTGGGAATGGAGAATCGGTCTCTTGTTGCCATAAGACGAATATAGTGGTCCTGCACCTCATTTGTTGTTCTTTGCCTCCTCGGTTCCGCTTCTGCGACGTTCTTGATCCTCTCTAGTCCATGTCTGATAGTAGCGCATCATGGTAGATTGGTTCCGATTAAGACGATTTATAATTTCTCTGAATAAAAAACCACCTTCAGGCAAACCAATAATACGACCTCTATTGAATTCGCTTTATTGGCGGTAATTTCCACGATGACGCACTCTAAATATGATGACACAATAAAACAAACGATCAAAAGCCCAAAACAATAAAGAAAAGAAGCAAATCTTGTCGCAAAACACACACCTGGTAAAATTGTTAAAAGAAACTGAAAGAATTCGGCACTTGATGAGCAATGGAATGCCCTCTCCTTGGAATGCCTCAAAATTGGTAAGCATTAACGAAAAATTCAGAAATCTGCCGAAATCTCTACGTGCGTAGTGCAGAAATCCGTCGTTTTTTTAAGGAATTAACCGGCAATATTAGATCGAACCAACCAGATCCAATGATCGTTTTGAACATGTTGAGCAAAGAAACAATTGCACTTGCCGCCGGTGGTTTATTACACCAACAAGCTTCGTAATAAAGAAAACACCGTTCAAAATGGATCAAAGGTTTTTGAACAGATGGCTTTAATTAGAGAATTAAGAAGCACTGATCCCCAATATTTTAAAAACTACTTGCATTTGGAGGATTCAGATCCGGATGATATGTTTCAGTACAAAACACACGTTCGGATATTTTAGCGGATTGCTTCAGGAACGAAATTGTGTTAGTGTATGCTTACTAAATGTAATCGTCTATGCCCCCTTTGAGAGATCTTATTCCATATACTTTGTATTAGCAGCTGATCCAGGTAGTCTCAGTCACTGATCCATCATACCTGAGACATTCCACTAACTTGCTGAAAAATGCCATTTGGTAATGCCTACTAAATGCCACTAGCACTGTTTCAACGATATTTTCGATGTATTGATGGACAGTAAGACTTTCTAAGATGATTTTCGTCCAAGACGCTGTTTGTTTTCTCATACTACGGCTGCAGGGTTGCGCCTATCATGAAGATGTTTCAGCTCATGAAACAATAAACGCTAATGTGGCCAGTTGACAATCATCTGAATCGTCTATCCTTACAAATTATTGGATTGTGGTGTAGTTATTGCCAAATAGTCGATTTTTCAACATACATACACAAGATTAAAAGAAATCTGGCTAGATTTGCAATATTCATTTCTTTCCGTGCTTTTATAGAGGACAGACATGTGGTGTATTGTACGTTTTTTCTAGAAAAGTGCTCATTCATCATCTTCTTTTCATTATTTTTGTCTCATTGTCCCAATAGAAAAATTAAGCAAAAACTTGATTATCGTGTCGTTATAACTGCTATAATTTGTGAAAAGTTGGCGCAATATCTTTAGGACACAAGTTAGGCCCTGTAGTATTACAATGAATCGCAAATCTGGCTATTCTCCTTCTAGATACCGTCGAACCCTCCTATAACTATCATTTATCCACAAATCTCGATGCATCATCAAAGAAGACAAAATCATTCCAATTTCTGTCGTTCTTGGTGCTATGCAATTCTGGCAACTTTATATATGAGCTGACAGTCAGTTTGTGCTGTATGAATGCAATCTAAAAGATGAAATTAGTCCAGGGCTTTCCTCCAAGCCACAATAAACGACCTTGTTATCTGAAATCTTAATCTTGTAGCCGTGAGTCTAAGAAGTTGCTCTTCTCAAGGTTTGTTACAACGTGGCGATCTTCCAGCTGGACGAAGGCACTAAATGGGTATTTGTGCGACGATAGTATGATCTTCGATTTCACAAAACAATCGATCTTATTCTTACATGCCAACAATTCTGCTCCTATTAAAATCTGGAACGTGGGTAAATAGTGTACACGTTGTCTTACCTACTCGAGACTTTCTAGGATACTTCACCGTTTTACTAATTGTAAGAATAAAACTGAAGATATACAAGGTCTAATTGTAAGTAACCTGTTATTATAAAAGGAGATCTCCTGTAGCTTCTTTAATATCTAGAAAATTAGAACTACGCATTCAAACTGCTCATACAATATTGAAGAAAAAAAGACCAATAAGCTTCAAAAATCGGAAAAGATAAGAATTTGTACACATTGCCATTTTGTTGATTAGAACGAAATTGCAATCAAGAAGGGAATTTTGCTGATTTTGTGGATTTATTCTATTGTAAATCAACACTGTTTTTTTCTTGAATCTAAAAATGGATCTATGCACAATCAAGTACGTTGTTATCCATCCTATTCTGTACCCCCTTCACCCCACGTCGTAATGTATAACTTCACTGAAACAACTATAACGAAAGCCACACACCTATAGCTATTTATCGATGAGCCTCTTATTTTTACAACTACAGTTTCTCATCTTTTGATCTACAGGGACGTACGCCAAGAACCGGACTTAGGAGTTTGTGATCTATACCAATACACACACAGGGCACTACACTAAAACAACGATTTTAGGACAAACTAAACAAGAAAGTTGAAAATTTTGAAGCAAAACGATCAAACACAAAACGAAGAGGAGTAGAAGAAATGAAAGAATAGAGAGGAACTATAGAAGAATAAAGGAGAAGAAGAAAACTTTATCTTATTCAACAGCCACCTTATGTTACCTACAACAAAATTTCAGGATATTTTATTGCAAAAAGAGCCAAATCAAATCCTGATTATAGATAGAAATTATTGTCCTATCGATGCAGACAAGATACCTTTTTCTCAACAGTTTGGAAGTTCGCACAATAAGACCAGTTCCATGTACACCTTTATGTGAGACACGTTGTATACAATTCGTATGAGCGCACTCTAATAAAATCTAGTCTAAAATTCTATGTGTTTGTGTATTTCTTACAGCTACAGCAAGACCTAAGTAGCAAAGTTTTGTAAGTTTCTTAGCACAAAACGTAGAAACTACATTGCAGCGTTATCGTGCGTTTCGTATCAAAAAAATCTTTCATTACTAAAGCATTTCTCAAAATTGGACCATTTCTTAGATAATGCGGCAAGATTTACAATAATGAAACACAGCATTGTTATCAATTTTAAAATGAAATTGTACAATTAAGCAACGTTGCCTCAATTGCTTTAGCCTAACTATACTCACGTTTATTACGTTAAAATCAAGTTAATTATTTAGTAAATTTTCGTATTTCAAGATCAGGATGATGATCGAAATTGCTCAGAATTGACATTCAACATTAAACTTTAATCGTAGGTACTTAAAGTAAGCTTGTTTGACCTTAAAAAAAAAGCGTTATATACCTATACTGATTTGTTCTATTATTATTTATTTATTTATTTTCAATGATAAGGATACTGCAAAATCAAAAAACTTGTAAAATCATCAATTAGCTTGATTATAAATAAAAATTTTTGATAATGGTAGGTATAATTATGTTTAAAACAATAATCTCTATAATACTTTTAAAACAACATACGTTAAACCGAAACCGGTACACAGATTTTTAATAATTTTCAAACTATTTCAAAAAAAAATTCTACTATTTGAAGTATCTGTTATATTATGATTTGTACAGTTTGTTAAGTGACTTAAGAGATCCAATTAAATAATAAAATTAGTTCTCAATAGATATAGCAGCAATTTTCCAGGATACAAACTCTAAACAAATCGAATACACACAAAACTATACCTAGTTTGACAATATTTCCATCAATTCCTTTACTGCTGATCTCTTAAGTCAATGAACAAACTATACTAATCATAATATAATCAAGAGTGCTATGTATAAAACATGCAAGTTTTACATACAGATCGTAGAAGGTTTTTTTCAGGCGTCTTCATTTGTTTTTTTTTTAGATATAATAATAATAATAATAATAATAATAATAATAAGTTGTGGTATAAAGTTGATGTATTATTTCTTCTAGTACAAATGGTATTTAATCGGTAGCATGCACACACATTCATATCTATGTTTATTTAAACATTTTTCAATAATATACGATGAGTGTAAGAGAGAAAACTCCTTCCTCTAGGGGGTTAACCGACCGCAATTACACCTATCCATCCAATTTACTTTAACAAGATCTTCTATCTCTTTCTCTGTATGTCCTTCATTATTATTATTATTATTATTATTATTATTATTATTATTATTATCATCATTATTAGTTACTTAATAAATTTGTGTTAATCAACCATTGCAACATAAATATGTAATGTTATATTTAGTTTTTATCAGTTGTCTTATCACCTATACCTATTGAATTATTTTCAACTTATTTACGTACATATAGGTAAATGTTTAACAATAAAATTATTAGTGTTTTTTTTTCTTTTGTTATTGATAACAGTCAATAATGTAAGGGATTAAATAATAATAATAATAATAATGTAAAAATTATAGATAAATACAAAGTTGGCTTTGACAGACATACAAATATCTATAATGATGTATGAATGTTTAATCAAATAGATAAGGGTAGCATGACAAGCTATTATCATGTCTCTTTGTTTTAACAAAAGCTAAAAAACAAATGCCTACTTATACTAGACAATATAACAATAATAAATAAATAAAATAAATCAAGTGAGCGACGGATAAAACAATAAAATTGGTGATTTCAACGCCAACTATGACAAGTAAACTTTATAAAATTTATAACGAAAAATTCCACAAAATTAGGAAATTAATTGATTAATTAATTAGATAAAGAAAAACAATATTTACCTACTACCAATTATAATCGTTCAAATTCAACTAAAGAACTACCAATTTTATACTTTTTTGATCGAAAATTATCCGGTTTTTATTTTTTTGATATAGTTTTTATCATAAAAAGTGATAACAAAAACTGAAATTCAGCAGATTTTTCAATAAAAATATTTCCAATATTAGAATTGAAAAACTAGCAATAAAAAAATTATTATTTATTTACAAAAAAAAAACAAGTGATAGAATGTCAATCATCACGGCCAACTTGCAATAAATATAGAAGAAAATCAACTTGACCTTCAAAAAATTAATTAAAATCAAAGCACACTATATTTATAATTTTCGAATTTACAAAAATCATCGAATTACCTGTATTTTTTCTATTCTGCTATTCTATATAGAAATCCACCACTGTATATAATAAATAGCACACTAGATTTGGCAAAAATAAAACAAAAACAAAAAAAACAGAAGAAATAAAAACGACACTAACCACTTAACACTTGTTGTGTTTTGTTTTGTTTTTTTTTTTGTAATTTATCAAAAAAATTATTCAATCAAAGATATCCATGGAATCGATGAAAATTCTCAACACAACTCTTATAGTTTTCCATTTAATTCGATATAATCTAATACACATGATTTTAATTGAATTATTACACAAAAAAAAACAATAACAATAACAAAAAGCACCCCTTTTTATATGGTTGTTAAAAAAAATTTACAAAAAACCATTAGGAAACAACAAAAAAACTATAATGTTAGAGTACGCGCACACTATCCGATTTTTTTCGGTTTAATTGTTTTGTTGTTTTTTTTTGTGTGTGTCAGTTTACTTGATGCCACTGACTGTGCGCTTTTTTTTTTATCCAGACTATATTTTTTTATATCTCTCTATATATATGTATATAGGTATATACACATATGTATATAAAACAAGTGAATCGCAAACGGTAAACGACAATAATAAGCCTGCTGCAGCAATTTAAACGTAGTAGGCTGTGTGTTCGCTGCAGGCGTCGCGACATAGACTACTTGATATCTATACGAATTCACATTACTATACAATCGTATATTGTCGATAGTTTACGTAAAATAAGCACCGCCCACCATTTCCAATACATACATATTACATATACATAGCGGCTATCTAGATTACATATAATAGACAAAGATGGATAGATTGTGATTTCTATGGAATAAACAAAGATATTTAGAGATTTATTTAATAGATAATTAAACAAAGATAAAATTATAGGTTAGATAAAGAGACAATTAGGTATGTAAATATGGATAGGTTGATTAAAGGGTTGAATATTGGGGGTAGATTTTTAAAAAAAAATCGAATCACTCTAATAACGCAACCCTAACCTACCATAAAAATACTAAAATTGTATATAAAAAAAAACAGTAGGGGATGAGAAAAGAGAGTGATATATCTATAAAAAGGGGGTTACTGTTCCAATTTCCGTTATCATCACTACTACCACTATCACTACAACACCACCACCACTGAGTTGTACAAGAACTAAAATATGCCTTTCTTTTTTACTGGTATGTCGACAAAATTTTTTCTGTGGTAACAAAACATTGCCGCCGCCATAGACGACAACGCCGCCGCCGCCGCCTCCGCCACCATTATAAGAAACCAAAATAGAGCGTTTTTGTGTTAAATCGTCGTCGTCGTCGTCGAAATTCCCTTTCAGAACTATACACCACCACCACTAAAGACATTATCATCATCAACTCCCTTGTTATTTAGTAGGATAACATTAAGATAGGTCAGGGTAGTTTTTCTTTAAGAGGGTGTATTTATTTATTTGTCTGCATGACAGACGGTTTTGCAGGGGTTGGAAAATTTTCAACATCTGTTATCGACACCTTTATCGATTTTTGTTTATAATATCAAGTAGGCGCGTATCTTAAACAAATAAATCAAATCAAATCAACGATTACTTGATTATTAACTGGTTTTTTAGTTTCTCAAGTCAAATAAGGGCTGTTATCAGCTGGTCTTTGTATAATAAATTTATAACAAGACCCATTTGATATATGACCATTTATACCATCAGACAAAGCTTGTATTTTTTCTATATACACCTATATGTATATATAGTAGATATATATAACATAAATTGTATAAAATATATACATTAAACATAACATGGTCTTATAAAAGGCGGAGTTAAATTGGGTTTTTTTATCTTAGTAGGTATATCTAAGGTGTATACTATTACTGAACCAGTAACCAATCAGAAGCGTGTATTTTAGTAAACTGATTTCTGATTGGTTAGTGGGTGTTGTTTATACATGTCAACTGTCTACTGGTAGAGAATTTGTAGAAATAACATAGAATCGACATACGTCTCCACTTTATTATTATTATTATTATTATTATTATTAAAATTGTCATAATATTTATGATAACATTATTTAATTTTTCTATCTAATAAAATAAGATTTAATCATCATAGTCGACTATGATGTTATTTGTTTTTTTGTTCTTCTACTTATAACAAATCAAAAAAAAAAAACAAGTTGGCTATGTTGAATTCCAATATAGCTGTTTTATAGTTTTTCCTCATCCTTTTATTGTGCATCACTCTCATTAGTGTTGTTTTACAATATCCGTCTATCTTTATTTAGTTTTCTTTTGTTATTATTGTTAGATCAAGTGGTATTTGATTAAAATAACATCCACAGCCTACTATTATTATCGAGAAATTTTTGTGAATGAATTTTTCGGTTAGACTAGCATAGCTATCTAGTTATTTTTGTTATTTTTATTCTATATTTTTGAAGAGTTTTTTAATTATTTTTGATTTTATTTGAATGATGCAGCATATTGTGGCACGTTCTTCATTTGTTTTTTTTTTTTTTTTTTTGGCTTCAATCTATCGCTCTATCTATTTTTGGTGCAATGAACTGATTGTTGTTAAAGGAAAAGTTTTAATTTTAAACAAATTGTTTATAATTTGCATTTTAATTTAGCAACAATAATGATAACAATAAAATTTTTTTGTATATTAACATCTAATGAACTGTATCGAAATATAACTGAAGTTGTTTAAAATCTAGTAGGCGGTTAATTATTAGCAATTTCCAACGCTACTACTATAAAACCATCTACAATAATTATATCAAGAATGCTATGAAAGTTGAAATGAGATGGTTAGATTTTATATTTTATACCATCAGAGAAAGATGGAAAATAACAAGAAAGAGAAAGAAGAAAAAAAACAAGAAGTAATGAGTAGCTTCTGGTCTTAACTATACAAAGTTGTTTTATGATTATTATTATCATTATTATT